>JACXGM010033460.1:0-12271 GCA_016801145.1 Umbra pygmaea
GTGTGTATTCTGTTAGCTGATCTAGAGTTGATTCTAGGCACTTTGAGAAGACCTTTACTAGATGATCTAAGGGATCTAACCGGTGTGTTTTCAGTTAGCTGATCTAGAGTTGATTCTAGGCACTTTGAGAAGACCTTTACTAGATGATCTAAGGGATCTAACCGGTGTGTATTCAGTTAGCTGATCTAGAGTTGATTCTAGGCACTGTGAGAAGACCTTTACTAGATGATCTAAGGGATCTAACCAGTGTGTATTCTGTTAGCATGTCAACAACATAGGAGGGAGCAAAGCTATTCACAGCCTTAAAAACAAGAAGAAGTATTTTAAAATCGATTCTCTGTTTTACTGGAAGCCAGTGAAGTGAAGTTAAAACAGGAGTGATATGCTCAAACCTTTTGGTTTTAGTTAAGACTCTGGCTGCAGCATTCTGAATAAGATTGAGTTTATTTAACACCTGCTTTGTCAGTCCAGCAAAAAGTGCATTACAGTAATCAAGTCTACTGGAAACAAAAGCATGAACCAGCTTTTCAGAGTCTGATTGTGACATGAAGCATCTAACTTCAGATATATTTCTAAGATGATAAAAGGCAGTCTTGGAGATACTGGATATGTGCTTCTGGAAATTAAGATCAGTATCTAAAATCACACCCAAGTTTTTGGCATTCTCACAAGGTTTAACTGACAGGGGAGATAATAAGGTTTGAATCTTGTGCCTCACAGCATTGGGATCTACTAAAAGAATCTCTGTTTTTTCTTCATTAAGTTGTAAAAAGTTTTCAGCCATCCAATACTTAAAATCACCAATACACTTGATAAGGTCATTCACTGATATGTATAACTGCGTGTCATCAGCATACGAGTGGTTAGAAATGTTGTATTGCTGAATGATGGTTCCAAGTGGGAGCATATACAAGTTAAACAGCAGTGGACCAAGAATTTACCCATGTGGGACTCCATAAGGAATGTCAAATACATGAGATTCATAGTTACCAATACTTGTAATTGGTAAAAATGTTCTCCCAGTTAGATAGGATGAAACCCACTTCAGAGCTGTGCCTTTCAGGCCTAAACAGTGTTCATGGTGTTGAAGAAGAATTTTATGGTCGACAGTATCGAAGGCTGCATTGAGGTCAAAAAGCACCAAAATAGAGACTTTATGGTTATCCAAATGAATTTTAAGCTCATTAACAACTCTGACCAGGGCAGTCTCAGAGCTGTGGTTTGCTCTTAAACCAGACTGGTAGACATCAAGTGTTGGTAGGCAACCTTTTCAATAATTTTCCCCAGAAAAGGAAGGTTTGAAATTGGTCTGTAGTTGTTTAATACATATTGATCAAGATTAGACTTTTCCAGCAGTGGTGTAACAACCGGATGTTTGAGACATGTAAGCAAGATTCCAGAGAGCAGGGAGGCATTAACAATCTCAAGGACGTCATCAATCAAATTTATTTTATAAAGCCCTTTTTACAACAGCTGTTGTCACAAAGTGCTTTGACAGACACCCGGCCCGAGACCCCCAAATGCAAGCAACACAAGTGATGCACAGTGGCTAGGAAAAACTCCCTAGTAGGGGGACCTAGGAAGAAACCTGGAGAGAGGCCAGACTCAAGGGGGTGGCCAGTCCTCTTCTGGCTGTACCGGGTGGGGGATCTGAAGGTACACAGCCCATTGTAATAAGGTCAATCAGTGTTCAATTATTGTCCAGCAATGAAGATTTGATGGGTGGACTGTGACCATAGTCTTTATGTAGCGTCAATACAGTTTGGTGGTCTTGCAAAGGAAGACCGTGAAGCCGCCTGGAGATGAAGGCTGGCATCATCGGGTGGAAACGGGATCATCAACCGCAGTGACATGGGATCCAGCACAGCAGCGGGCCGGGCACAGGAAGGGGACAGGAAGGAGTCATCAGGCCACATGGTCCTGTCGCATGTCCTAGGATGAACATGACATCAAGAACATTAGAGTGGGCATACCGTGGTTTAGTACCTTGACACAGCTCTGACCCCAAAATGAATATATAAAACCCTAGTCCCCCGGCACATAAACTATTGCAGCATAACATCTGGGGCTGAGACGGGGGGGGACAAGAGACGTGGTCCTGCACAAGGAAGCCTTGGGCAGGAGCAAGCAGGCATGCTTCCGACCCACCCACATTGTCAAGACCACACCTCCAAAGGGGCACCAACAGACCGTACCACCGCAGGGGTAGCATTGGGGTGAGGTTATCCCAGTAGAGAGAGGGGAGCCTACCAGGCAAGCCAGCATGGGCGGTTCATTAACAGTGCCGCCGTTCTCTTTTAGCCCCCTGGGCCAGACTACACTATACCATAGAACTTACTGAAGAGATGAGTCTTCAGCAAATGAGATGAGTCATCAACCAAACAGCTGAAAACATTTTTGAAGAATTTAGTAGACATCAGGTCAAGAGCACATGTTGCAGAACTCAGCTGCTGCTACACTTCTTGAAGTTTACTATGTTGTATAAAGGTGAAGTTGGAGAGTGTGCTAACAACATGGCACCGAGTGGAAGAGGAGAAGTGGTCACAGCCACCAGCAGAGGAATGTTATTCCTAATATTTGAAATTTTCAATTAGAAGAAAGATGCAACTTCAGCAGGTATTGGTCTGTGAGGATTGACCAGCCTATCAATAGAAATGTTGAGTTATTTACATTTTCATTAATCAATTGAGAAAAGTACTGCTGTCTGGATGTTTTGATTTCTTTGTTATATTTATAGAGCAGGTCCTTATAGATTGTATAACCTCCCTGCAATTTAGTTATGCGCCACCTACGCTCAGATTTGCGACAGAATCTTTTTAGAGCCCTCGCACTTTCCACTTATTTTTTCCAAGGTGCTTTAATTACCAGAAATAAACTTTTTACAGGTGCAATGTCATCTATAATATATATTAAATGGTTGACCAGGTTGTCACACAGACAAATTAAAAACCAGAATGTGATCCAGTACACCTAGCAGAGCTAGTATATCTTTCAATAAACCTGTTAGATGTGTCTGCACAGATGGAATGCCTTTTGACCGATTTTGAACCAGGTACATATTTGGTCATCATAGCAACATTGAAAAAAATGCAAAAGTGATCAGAAATGCCAACTTCTAGGGTGCACTTTGGGGTTATATCAAGGCCTTTAGAAATATCCAGGTCAAGAGTGTGTCCCTGATTATGAGTAGGACAGACAATGTGTTGTATGAACTCAAAGGTTCCTAGCAGGTCAGTAAACTGGTTAGCAAAGCGGTCAGAGGTGTTATCAATATGAAAATTAAAATCACCAGAGATAAGGAATGAGTCATACTCAACAGTAATTTTTGATAAAAGCTCACCAAATTCTGATAAAAAGCCCTTTTTTTGCCTTGGAGGGCAGTAAACTATGAGCACTGACACAGATGAACAGATCGCATTACTAGAGCTAAATACTCAAAAGTAGAGTATAAACCAAAGGCGATGTTTTTACATGATAAATTGCTTGAATAAATAGCTGCAGTACAATGTGAAAATGAGAAATTAGACGGTGAAGCTTCAATCTGTTCTTTGTTACCAGTTTCATCAAGTCTCAGTAAGAAGAATACAATCAAGTTTATGAGACAATGAAAGTTTTGTTATTGAGGGATCTGACATTGAGGAGTGCCATCTTTAATGTGCTTGCAGCATAGTTAGCTATGGCAGAGTCAGACCCAGAATGGCTAGGGTATTCCACTAACTGTATTTCAGAGTTAGAGCACACAGTGAGTTAGAGCACACTAGAGTATTCCACTAACTCTATTTCAGAGTTAGAACACACAGTGGCAGCACACACACTGTTTGAGTTGGATGTAACATTGGAAGACACACAATTCTGGATAGAGTCCTGCCGTGGTGCATATCAGAATAAAATAAATGCTATGAACTGGATTAAATTACTAGTCAACTGCTTGGTTCCCTTTCTGTTAGGGTGCACACCATCTGATCTGTACAGGCTTCTATTGGTCCAAAAATAATAAAAATTTGAGATGAAGTCATATCCTACAGTAGAACAAAAGTTTTTTAACCAGTTGTGGAGACTGCAGAGTCTACTAAAACGTTCAGAGCTTTTAGAAAGTGTTGAAATGGGGCCAAATATCAAACAGAATCTTCCCAGGCTCTCAATTGTGTAACACAGGGACTCAAGATCAGCTTGTAGTTTAATGGAATTTCTAGCCATAATGTAATTCGTCCCTACGTGTGTTACAGTTATTTTAACAGTGGGATGCATGATAATGAGTGTTGGTATTAATTTAATTAGGTCGACCACCCTGCCACCAGAAATGCAGTAGTTGATAGCACCAGGAAGAATCAAATGCCTAACAACAGAATCCCCTATTATCAAAATGTCTGGATCGCAAATTACCACACAGCAGATGGCAGGTTTTGGTGAAAGCTGACAAACAGCGCTAATCAAACTAGCTGGATTAGCAGCAACGTCAATCACGCTAGGTAAATTCTGCGGTGCAGCCCCCAAGATGGAAGGACCAAGGCCAGATGGAGAGTAAACACCACCCAGAGTGACTGGAGTTCTGGTTGTTGAAATTGGTGCTCTATTGCTGTCCTCCGGTGAAAGTGGTGACGGGGACGTTGGTAGAACAGCCAGAGGTGCAAAAATGTTTGATAGCTCCAAGACAGTGGCATCATCATAGAGAGGAAGGGAGTATCGATTGCCCTTAACCCTCCCGCTGCCCTCGGGTCAAAATGACCCGCCACTGTGAAGTTTTCCCTGTCTGCTACAGCCCTCGGGACCCGATGGAGCTCGCGTTGAGAGACTGAGAGGCTTGTTTGCATCAGAGGTACCGCAATGCCTATCTGTGTATCACGAATGAAAGTCATGACTTGTATCTGTGCATTGGAAATGGAATAAACACGTTGAATTGAAAAGCCCTGTGTTTGAATGTTGCCTCCCTATTGACACGGTGAGACTTCATTTTTTTTTCTTCACCGTGTATTTACGCGTATCAAACAAGGCATATCAGGTGGTAGGCACCCTCTGCCTATTTTTTTAAAAGATCAGACACTTGTCTGAAAAAAAATTTTACACGGCAATTGTGTGTCTCGGTTCTTATTTACTAGGTGACTCAATGAGCTTGAAAAGATCTAACAAATGGCATCGCACGTATGCTTGAAGGTATTTCAGTTTATTGCAAGAAGAAAAAAGATTTGTTCATACACAGATCACACTGTCCGTAGAACCGGTGAACATTTTATCGAATCACACAGCGAGGGGTCCAGAACACACAGTCCTTCAAACACAGTGCTCAGTCATCCGACCACGACTCAGTTATCCGACCGGCCAGCAGACCCGCAGCACGTCTATCCGACCAGAGAACACACAGTCAAAAGAAACCCCCACTTAGACTCAGCTATCCACCCAGGGTTCAGAATGTGCCATATGTACAATGCACTGCAACACACACGGCCAAAGTAACACAGCTCACGAGTAACACAGCTCATGTCTGTATTATGTATTCACAGGAATTGCAGAGTTACAAGCATGACATAGCGGAAAGGCTGGTGTGCATTTGAGACCTCCTGGATACTGTCCTGTCGACAGACCCCGATGGTCAGGATCTACTCCGGCGGTCTTACCACCGTAATACCAATCCTTTTAGGATGATGCACAAGGTCATCGAACACTGCCTCGAGACCGAGGAACGAGCAGATTAATCTGGGCTCTGCGTGAGAGTGATTACTTTTTGTATGAAGACCTGGCGTCATGCGGACCACGGGGAAAGTTTGGTGAGTACAAACACAAATCTAGAGTGAAATCAAGCCCTGGGATGGATCGTTAGTCACTCTTCACTAACCCACATTTTCTGTGCTCTTTCAGCCAGGAAAGAGCCTCCAGCGGTGCAAGTCACAGAGAAGGCACGCGCCGCACTCGGTGATAAGGTCCTCGATCTACACTCCATGACTCTGCTGCCCTCCTACAACCGCAGGATCACTTGTGTCATGCCCGCGCTAGACGTACTCATGCAATATGGTCAACTGCTTCCTGAAGAGCATGCAGAGTTCTGGATGAACAACAAAGACACCAATGCTATGACTAGGCAGCTGGAAAAAATGTGCAGGGACACTAGCATCCCTGAAATCAACCGGGAGTTCATCTCCTTGGTAGTGTCTTCGATTAACATTCATGTGTTTGACATTCCGACAATGATCCATGAAAGATGTCTTGGTGTTTGCTCAGTAAAACTGTGTCCTGTGTCGAAACACAATGGGCCCTATCTTACACCCAGCGCAATTGACTTTTTACACCAACGCATGTATCATTCCTATCTTGCACCCAACGCATATGGGACTTTTCCCTCTACAGACGCGCATCAGTAAATTAGGGAAAACCGAAAAGATGAGGCGTGTTCTGGCGCAAACCTTCCCTGGTGCTATCTTGCAGTTACCAATTCCGCCACTGACCAGGAAAAACCTGTTATTCAGATGTTATTTTAAAGGCGCATGTTTGGCCATAATGTAGCGTGTGCACAACGCGCATAACCTTTGCTCCTCTCATATACACAAATAAAGCAGTTCCCATTGCAATACATACATAATTAGAAGGAAAAATATTACCTAACGAGGGAAATCATTGTGGTGTCCGAAGATGTGAAAAACAATGTCATAGCCTACATCTAGTGTACACATTTACCCAAATTATTCAGAATGAATTATTCGCACTGATATACATCAACCACAAGGGAACCCATTCAATCATACAAGTAATTGCATGCATGCGATGTTAATAGTAAAATCACCCATGACTTTGCGAATTACCTTGGCTCAAAATCTATGTGATGTTCAAATGCATGTGCCGTGACCAAATGCCCAAGTAGCAGTCAGAACGGGAGAAGAGCATATGACAGAAGAGTGAGGTAAGCAAATCTCGCTCTAATGTTAGACTACATTGCAAAAATATTACCATGCATTCATAACCTTGTGATTCAGTCAGAGTGAACCAAAAACATCGGAAAAGTATGTCTTGTGACATTACTTTATTTACATTTTGTATATGAAAAATCAATAGCAATCCGCCTGCTATTAACAAGCACGCATGCTCTTAAAGGGAATGTGAGATGACGCTCTGATTGGTTTATTGCACGTTAAGCCCAAACCACACCTATGACTAATGAAGCTTATTCAGACCTACCCATTTTAGATTTGCGTCGGGCGCAAGAGCCATTTATCTTGCCGGTAAAATAGCAACAGCCCCCGGACCCTCCCACAATATCACTTGCATTTCGAGTTTGATACTTGCGTTTCAGATCATTAAAATAGGCACCAATGTGTTTCTGTGTATCACAAATGAAAGCCAATACTTGGGTCTATGTATTGTAAATAAAAAAATAAACACATTTATAAATTGTAAAGCCCATTGTTTGACTGTTGCCTTACTGACATGGGAGACTCACTTTTATTTTTTTTCTTCACTGTGTATTTATTTGTCACACAAGGCACATCATGTTGTAGGCACCCTCTGCCCATTTTTACAAAAGACCCTTGTCTGGAAAGTGTACACAGCCATTGTGTGTCTCCACTCTTATTTACTAGGTGTTTCAATGAGCTTGAAAGTATCCCACACAGCTAGGGCTGGGACAACGTGTCGACGTCATCGATGATGTCGATGCAAAAAATACGTTGACGCAAAATATGCACGTCGATTCTTCAGACCCAAAACAAAGTCAGTGGTGCCGGAAAGTAATGGCAACACGAGTGGCTCCAAAGACTTTCAGAAGTGTGGCACACTCGTTCCACAAAAGTATGGGAATTCTTTAATTTAAAAGGAAACAATTCTGTGACATGTTGTCTTTGCAAAATGGAGATGGCCTTCTATTCTAACATCACAGCAATGCACCAGCACCTACTGGTTGGACCAACTGGACGTATATAGGTCGTACTCGTAACTGTATGTCAGACCTAAAATGCCCTTTACGTTGGACTTATATATTTATACCTGTTGCACCAGCTGGACGTAAGCGCTCAATGAGCTACGCCTGGTCGTAGATTCGAAGCCTAGCAGGCGCAGGGTGGCAATTTATATAAATTATTTAAAACTGTTCCTCATGCTAAATAGTGAATATATTTTCTGTTATATTTCTCAAGTTAGGACGATGCAAATTGCTTTGTCTATTTAAAGTCCATTTGTCATGCCGTAGTGCATGGCACACGCACGCATTCTTTGGCTTTGTATTCGTAAACGGGATTTATTATTTTAGTGCTCTTGCAGGCACATCGAATTTAGGGATCAATTACATGAAAATAATATATTTTTAACCATACAAACCAATAAAATGCAAGTATTTTAATGGTAGGTTCTCTTTTCTTTTACAATCTGTGGGTTATGAGGCAAACGGTTGCCAGGGGGCAACGTTGGAACGTTTAAAACTGTCTTTGTCCATTTTATCTAGTTGGATTAATTAAGGAAATAACACTGCCTAGCAACTATATCACTAAGAATATTCTGATCTCACGGACGCGCATTACTTACACTGGACTTAGCTACGACTAGTCTTATTTTTATTTGGTGCAACAGGTGTAAATTCCATTCAACCTCGGACATAGTTACGCCCGACCTAGGATTTAAGCCCAACGTTTTTACGTCCAGTTTGTGCAACCGGCCCCAGAAGAGGCGCCACCCGGGAGCAAATACAGATGACAGAGCACCGTAAGTTTTTTTTTCAACTCCCCACTTCCCCACTCTATGATGGAGTAGGCTATAATACGTTGTCGACACCTAAAGTTTTAAGCTACAGTGTAATTAATTACTATGTGTAATATAGTCTCAAGGTGTGAAATGACACGCTTATGCAACCTAAGTCAACAAACGGTTGTAACGTTATGTCTTCATTGATTGTCGTCAATGCGACAGTGAGCAGTTACATGCCAGGACTATTCCGGTTTTAAATGGAATATTGGCGCCCTTAATAGTCCTGGCATGTAACTGTGTGTTCACTGTCATGCCGTGACTGCGCAAGTGACGTTTATGTTACACACATATGATTTATTTAGGGCATAGCTTATGGGCTGAGGTGGATACATAGAAAAATCTTTATTGTGTTTCTTTGCTGTTGGTTTATTATATTACATGTATAAATTGCTATTATTAGTCAATTAATAGGGAGATAATCGATAATCGAATCGAAATCGAATCGGACTGAAAAAACTAATCGTTAGATTAATCGATGCATCGAAAAAATTATCGCTAGATTAATCGTTTAAAAAATAATCGTTTATCCCAGCCCTACACACAGCGTCACACATAGGCTTGAAAGTATTTTAGTTTATTGCAAGGAGACATTTGTTCAAAATGCAAACATTGCTCTGGTCCTCTCACAAGGACCCTAGTTGAAAGCATTTGTGCACAGAACACTCTCAGATACAGTCAAGGCACAAGAGTTTATTGTACATAACACACACAGATCACACTGCCCATAGAACCGGTAAACATTTAAGTGAATTACACAGCGAACGGTCCAGGACACACAAGTCTTGGGACTGGGTTGCGAAAGCAACCTAGGACACGCTCACATGTTTGGTAAGACGTGTGTCTTTGTATGATAAACAAAATATTTGTCATCCGCATTCGCCCCTGAACAAGCAGAGTGCTGTCGGTGTAGGCGAGCGGGGCTCAATCGTCCAACCGTGGGGCTCATCATCTATCCAACCACAGCCCATCTAAATCAAACACAGTGAACAGTCATCCAACCACCACGCAGTTATCTGACCAGAGAACCCACAGTAAAAAAAAAGACTCAGCTATCCACCCAGGGTTCAGAATGTACCATGTGTTCATGCATGGCAACACATCCGACCACCACTCAGTAATCCGACCAGAGAACACACAGTCAAAAAAACTCAGCTATTCACCCAGGGTTCAGAATGTACCATGTGTACATGCACGGCAACACACGGCCACAGTTCCCCAACTCAGTTCATACACACCGTCACACACATAGGCTTGAAAGTGTTTTAGTTTATTGCAAGGAGAAAACATTTGTTCAACACATAAACATTATTCCGGTCCTCACACAAGGGCCCCAGTTGGAAGCACGGACAACACTGACCATTTGAGATCCCATTCGTCACCTTCCACTACATGTCATTCGCGGCCTCTGCGAACAGCGATTCATCGCGACTGTCAAAGTTCGCTACGCCATCGTGCACAGAGAACCCGTATTCGGGTCCGGGCTTCGGTCTCTCCAGGTTCCACTGTTCGCAGACGTATTTCAGGGTCTTCGCCATCAATCCGCAATTCACCTCGGTCCAGTAATTGGTATTGGTCCAGTACTCGGTCCAGTAATTGGTCACCGCTCCGATCATCAGTCTCTTGATGCCCAGTCCCCAGGGCACACTGTTGTTCTCGGTGCCGCACAGCGCCATGAAAAACAGCTTTTCCGCTCTCGCCGTCTCATCTAAGAGTACATCTGCTTTCACGCGCAGAAAAAAGTGGAGGCCCGCTCGGCTCAACCTCAGAAAATGGCAGTAGCTGCCCCTTGGCACAGTGCCGTTCATGTACGCGTCACTCAACCGCTTGAGGCTGTTTGTGACCCGTTTCGAGTCTTTGCTTGTGTTGGGCTTTGAGCCGTCGTCTGGACAGAGCTCAGGGGCCTTGTCGCCCTGCAGACACGAGATCTTCCTCTTCTCAGCGGTACGCAGGGGCCCAGCCGACTCGGAGCTCGACGGTGGACTCGCGTCAGATGTAGGGCATTGCGTTTCGAAGACGTGAGAGACCGTCTTAGCGCTGACATGGCCATCGTCTACGGCGAGTCCCAATCCGTCCAATATGGTCTGTGAGTCTCGTGACTCAAAGAACCTAGACAGAAATGTGCAGTAGAGAGATCCCCTGATCCCGCCGAGGTACAGGTACCTAGTTACATCTTTCTTGAAGTTGACCTTGCCACACTTGTCCATAATGTCCTCGAATGCGTCGTGTTGCTCTCGGGCCCTGGGCAGCAGCAGGTCCTCGTCCACATCTTCTGCGATGTCGCACAGCACTCGAAACCTGTCCCAGCTCAAGTCCGGGTCCCGAAACGCAAGCTCGGGCGCTCGCTTATTGGGACCAGCAAACAGCAGCTCCCCGACGGTCAACGTGTGCATTTCCTGATCCTCACGGTAGCTTTTGTTGTCCATCCTCAGAGTGAAGCCCTCGCGGCCGCGAGCCACCAGCACGGCCACCACGGCCACCACGGCCACCACGTCCAAGTCTCTGGTGCACACGGTCACGCTGCCCGTCAGGACGTTGGCCAACTCCATGAGCAGTGTGTTGGCCTCGTGCTCATAAACCGTAGACACGCGTCGTGCAATACAGACACCGGTTGAGTCTTGTCGGGGTCCGCGAAAGTCGCCACAAAGACGCCCTCGAGTCCCTCTGGCCTGTCTATCGAGCCGTCGACGTAGCTGGAATCCACGTTGTACAGGTCAAACTTGGCAGGGTTCAGTTCGCGGCGGAACCACACCAGGTTGTCAACCGAGGCGGCCCGCGCGCCTTCACCCTCTGAGCAGCGCGCCTTGGCACCGGTCACGAGAATCACCCTGTTCTTCACACCAATGGTAGCCAACAGCTTCATGGCGGTGTATTCTATGGCACGCAGGTTACGTTTACAAAAGTCCACGTGAGGTACGGCGGGGCAGATTTGTCCCGTCTCCCTCACAGCCGGCTTCTGAGCCTGCACGTCGTCCTTGACAAGCACCACGCACCGGCTGGCCGTGACCTCCACGTCGTAGACATGCGCCAGCATTCTGGCCGTGTTCACTATGGACGCCCGCATATCGCCCTCGACGTAGTCAAAGTTGTTTAGTCAAAGTTGTTTATTTATCATATGTATCGGATAACATACATCATCCTATGCAAAGAAATTTCTTTTGACATGGCACGGCAATTCTATGCAGTGGGCTTATAAACAAGAATTTACAACAATATAAGAATTTTAAAATAGAAATGAGAATAGTAATAATAATAATAAAACGCTATGTACTGAGCAGTGGTCTGGAAAATGTACAACAGTAAAAGTAGTAAATATTATAGATTTGGCATGGAAAATTGCTTTAAGGTGTATTTGAGCATAAAGTGACCCGAGAGTGTTAGTGTTAGTGCTCAACATACGATTTGCGATCAGTGTCTGTGTTCTATGTTGAGCAGCCGAATGGCCTGTGGGAAGAAACTGTTTTTAAGTCTGGTGGTCCGTGCCTTGATGCTCCGGTAACGTCTACCAGACGGCAGTAGTGAGAAAAGATCACGGCCTGGGTGGCTGTGGTCT
>JACXGM010033462.1:0-12271 GCA_016801145.1 Umbra pygmaea
TTCTTTGGCTGTGTTTAAATGTAAGTATCCAAAAGTTAGGTAATAATAAACGTGTCATTACATGAGTTTTTGGTTATTGTACTAATATTAAATACATTTTAAATGAAATGCGAACAGGTTGTGCCAAATGTTTAATGTTCAAGCTTCGCAGGCTTCATCGCTTGTGGAAGTGGTCTAATTTTAGATGCAACGTTATGACACGTTAGTATATCCCCCATGCTAGCATACTCGCTTACTATATACTTAATAGTATGTACTTTACCACCACCTGCCTAGTACGTACTTTTAGTATGTAGTATGTAGTTTGCATATTGGGATTCAGACAATGTGAAAGCTGCATCCTTCAAAGGCTGCATACTTTGAAAAATGCAGCCTACGTGAACTTCGGAGGCTGCGAATGTAGCCGTCATTGGATAACCGATTGAGTCACCAGGTGTTCCCAATTACCGCCTAGCAAACGGTGTGAGAGGAGAGCTGCCATCCTACATGACATTTGTGAAATGTCAAGAAACTACGCAGCCTGAAATGCTAATTTTTATTTTATCTATGTTACTGGAGGAATTATACACTTTGATATGCGTTGACATTCTGCCTTTTATTTTGAAGGTTTTAACATAATACCGAACTTATGACATCATCGTCAGTGTTGCTAGCAGAATACAGCCAGAGGAAGCAGCAAAGCGAGAGAGGACGATCCAATGGTTTGACAAGTTTTAACCCTGTTTTGTTTTCACACAATTGAAACATGAAAATAAAAAACATTAAAAACTTAGAAAAACTTACATTTATATGTGAATTTCTCGGCCACTTTGCCAGAGAATATGATGGGCGCATTTGTCGTCGCATTTGAATGACATTCCAAACTGGGGCAGACTTTGTCACGCTGCGGTGATGAATGTGGCCTTCGAAGGGTGCAGAGTTTGATTTGAGACAGCCTTCATAGTACTGCTGTGACGCAATCGGCCTTCAAATGTGGCCTTTAAAGGGTGCAGAGTTTGATTTGAGACAGCCTTCGTAGTACTGCTGTGACGCAGTCGGCCTTCAAATGCATAAAATCAGCCTTCAAATGTGGCCTTCGGAGGTTGCAGCCTTCACATTGAGACTCAGCTCAAGTATATTTTCCACGCGTATAAGTACGCAACCATAGACAGTATAATGAATGGACTACAGATGGCATTCATTCCTATGGAGAGCAAGTGAATTAAAAACACTTTTCCGATCATGCCCGAGTGTACTGCGCAGCCTCACGCTGAGCCTAATGACGTATATGTGACGTGAGTAACCTGTCTGAAAGTTGTAATTCTTCTCGTAGCCGTGCCAAGAGAAATCTGAATCATTCTGAATCTTGCCTCTTGCAGAGACGGAGAGCATTAGTAGGAAGACTTTCCAATCCATAAAAACATTGCTGCAATATTTTGTTCCGATGCTTCTCATGGACTCTCTATGAGCTTCTCCCTTGACTCTATGCCTGCAAGCTTTTCCTGGACTATACAGTGATTTCTCTACTCTGCGACAGTAAGCCACGTGGTTATGACACAATCGTTAGCATATGTTTACAAAACTACTATTCCTCGGTGGTAAATCAACTTCAGGTTCTTGTGCCGTACGGCAAAGCACCGCACAAGTTGGATTATTTAAACTCTTGCGACACACCCGCTACACCGCATCCACATTTTGCCGGTTCCGGTAGATTTGGCGCAGCGGTGCGCATCGCTTCCTATTTAAATGAATGGACTTCCGCCGCAATGCAACCAGTTTGCCGGACCTGGTATGAATCCAGCATTAGAGGTTTGCGCCGACGTGTCTTTGTCAAACTTTAGCCTACATGCTACTGATGTGTATATGTGTATATATATGTATTTGTGTATATATAAACTGACAACCGGTTGTCACTGTGGTGCCCCACAGCTCGGGTGTTGATGAGTGCCACAGATCGCCTACCAGTGACTAGCTCCTGCACAGACTGCCATTGACAACCATCACGCAGCTGCCACAGACTAGTCAGTGTGCTGAGTTTGAATGACGCCACTGGGAGGAGATAGTAAAATTATAAAATTATAATTGTTAAGAATCTATCCCCACTTCGCACATTTAAGTCCTGAGTTCGACTCAGTCATCCACTACAATTGACGTGTTAATGGGAGAGAATGGACACACTTGTTGTGTGTGACACTTTTTTCGGTAGCATGTAGGCTAAATAGGTGTTCTGACCAAGAAAATCTAAAATGATGGGATGTAGACAGAAAAGGCAATTTCCAGTATTTCATGTACATTTAATTACATTATGTCTCAAAAATAACCCATGTAAATGTTATTCTGCTTTTATCAAAAAGGTTAGCTTTCCTGTTTAGGAATAAAAATGATTCACGGCAACTGGCTAAACCCTACCGAGTTGACATTCAACTAGCTGGTTTAGTTGGCTTAGCCTAGTATCAACACTATAAGATGTTATTTGGGTTTCGTTTTTGTTGGGCGCACAATATGGAATAATTTCTCAGATGTAGATAAAATGCTTAGACTTGGCAGTCGACCATCTAAATGTTTTCACACTATATATATTTATAAACTGATGACAGGTGTTGACGAGTACCACAGATCGACTGCCAGTGCCTATAGCTTCTGCACAGACTGCCACACACTCCTCAATGTTCTGACTACTAATCGACACCTCTCTGATGGCTGACACACAGCTGCCACAGACTTGTCGCTGCCACTCTGAGGATCTCGGTCCTACTGGGAAACCCTGCTATGATTACACGATTGCCTCACCTATTTCACATCAAATTCTTATCTCAAATGGTCACATTGCTATTAGTCCAAAATTGCCCCTGTCCCAACTTTTTTGGAACTTGTTGCATGCATCAATTTCTAAATAAATGTTTACCGTTTTTTATCAAAAAACTATGCGGTTGATTAGGTAAACATCAAATATCTCGTCTTCATACATTTTTTGTTTAAACAAAAGTCAAAGTAAATTTACAAATCATTTCTCTTTGTTTTTATTGTCATTTTCCATACTGTCCAAACTTTCTCAGTATTGGGGTTGTACTGTGTTTTAATTGGGTTGTAATGATGTGGTAATATGGATGAAAAGCTTTAATATATTTTTCTGCAGCTGGTGTAAGATTAACTTTGTCTATGTTTCCTGTAGGCAATTATTACTTTCTCCCAGGTAAAAAGGATGCGTTGCTTTGCGGAAATGTGAGTGGCGCTGGGTAAGTTCGAGAAGGAATATCTGTTTGTCTGATCATTAGGGTACAAAAGAAAGTGTACTGATATGCTTGTGTGTGGGCTCCTGTCTTTTCTTGTTATTGTCAAGCAGTGACTTTACCAGATATTAGAAGTCATGATTGGTGGTCATGATTCATTTGGAGTTTCTCAGGCTTGTTGTTGTGTTGTAGGCCATGCCCAGAGGGATTCGAATGTGTTAAAGCAGGCCGTAACCCAGACTACGGCTACACCAGCTTTGACACATTCGGCTGGGCCTTCCTGTCACTGTTCAGACTGATGACTCAGGACTACTGGGAATATCTTTATCAGCAGGTGAGTCTCATGGAGCTGTTCTGGAGAGCTTGTGTCTCTTGGAGATGTTTTAGATTGGAAAGTAGCTTTGCAAATGGCTGCCTTTGTGACAGCATGGGCAGCTCTGTTGAGGGCTACTTCTCCATTTTACAACTCTAATTCCGATGAAGTTGGGACAGTATGGAGGACAGTATGGGTGAAAATGTTGCTTTCTAAACTTAACCAACGCCATCTATTGTGCCCAAATTCTTAATAAGTGTTATTAAAAGAAAAGGTGATATTACACAGTGGTAAAAGGTCAACAGTCACACCTTTTTTGGATCGTGTTGCAGTCATCAGATTTGAAATTAGTGCATCTGCAATTGAAAAAGCAAAATATCATGTGTTCGTAATTTGTTTTCAATATATATATTCAAATGACTTTTTGTTAGTTTTTTGCATTTTCCATACTGTCTTAACTTTTTTGGAGTTGGGGTTGTAGTCAAATTTATTCACTTCGACTGAGTTCTGAGTTTACTAGCAGTTCATAAATAACATGTTCAGATAGCCAAATACTTAATGTGCTACAGGGCGAATTATCTGAACAAGTCTTTAGCAAAGTTGGTATTTTGATTCCAAATTGCATTTTCTAAGTCAATTAAGTACCAAATCTTATTTACAACAACAGCTGGGCAGTAGGTAATAAATAAAGTCCTACACTAGGAAACGGGTGTACAGATTATGGCCAAATGCAGTAATGGAAAGTCTGCTCAGGAGTACAAGTGATTTTGACATTGTGCCTTAACCCATAGTATGTTCTAGGGCTGCACAATTGATCGATATTTAATCACGATTTTGGCTTCCCACGATCAAATTAGCATGATCAAGCGATATTCAGCCCTTCAAAGACCACCGACTGATCTCGCGAACCGTACATGCTAGCAACGAAATGGTAGCGTTGGAAAGAGGAAGAACAGACAAAAAAAATGAGTGGTGGCTCATCCCTGTGGGTTAAACACAGCCGGAGCTATGGTGCCTCAAAATCGGTCATGTTTTTTAGACTGTCCTTGTTTTTACTAAACACATTACAGACAGGAAGTAAAAAGCGTGAATGACAAAATAACAACTCTGCAATGATGTAGGACATCATCCTGCACAACACCAACAATTCGTGGAAGTAATAAATAGCTAGGATTTCAAAAATATATAGAAATATAGTGAGAAATGGGTGCAGCATTTTGATAGTGACTTGTTTGGAAGGCCTCCACACTAAATGTTTTTTGGGGGGCTTCACAAAATGCTTTGAAAAGCATTATCCGTCATGGTTTACATGCTTTTACAATTTCAAAAAACAACAAAATATATTATTTATTTTTATTTTATTTTCTTATTCTTTAAGGAGTTGCATTGAATTTTGCTGAATAAGAGGAACCATTTTATTTTGATGCACATATTTATACATTAGCAGGAATGTAGCACAATATGGATGTGAAAGCAGTTATAATTAGCCTATGTGACAATAACATTTGATTTGGTTAAAATAAACAAATAATCATGATAATTCATTGTGATCTCAATATTGATCAAAAATAATCGTGATTATCATTTTGGCCATAATCGTGCAGCCCTAGTATGTTCCACTAAGCTGATGATTTTAAATCGTTGTTAAAGCAATCAAATGTAGCTGGGTGGGAGGAGCTGGACTGCCATTCAAGTTGCTGATTGGTAAACTCAATAATCAGGTTGCTTCGACAAGCTTATTAGAATAAGCATCAAGTCAGGTGAACCCTCTATCCAATTCTGCACCAGGATACAGTACTGGTGGCTTATATTTCCCATGCAGAAGAAATGCCTTGTATTGTCATTGAACTGACAAATATTTGCCTGCTTCTGTGCCCTGGGAGCATTTATGCAGTGAAGATTTTCTTTATCCCTAACCGACTAGTGATTGCTTAATAATAATAATAATAACCTTTATTTATATAGCACCTTTCATACAAGGAAGGCAGCTCAAAGTGCTTTACATCAATAAAAGTCAAATAAAGTGGAAGAAATTTGCATCAATAAAAACATTTACATCAGTAAAAGACAAAGAAATGTAAATAGTTAAATTAAAAGCATAAAAAGCATAGAGCACATTTGCAGGCAGTCAAATAGAAATATACTTAGTTAAATGCTATAGTGAAAAGATATGTTTTCAACAGCTTTTTGAATATATCAATCGATGGTGCTTCTTTGATATTTTTTGGTATTGTGTTCCACAGTTTTGGAACATACTTATAAAAGGCAGCATCTCCAATTTCTCTGTGGGTGGAATTTTGTACCATTAGCAGGTTAGCTTACTGGGTTTCCCTGTTTACCTGTGCAGCTGGGCACACCTGTGAGGAACTCAGTGTTTAAATCCTTGCCCGGGGTAATTACCTGGGTAACTTGAAATGCTAAACACTTTTTGATCAGTTGGAAAAAAATCTCCAGATTAAATCCATTTCAAATTCATGTTGTAACGATATTATTTGGAAAGGTCTACATGGGTGAATACTTGTACCAATACCAATGTATATAATGTACACTATACAGTAGCTAACAGTATGTGGACACCTGAACATCACACCCATATGAGCTTGTTGGACATCCCATTCCAAAACCATGGGCATTATTAGGGAGTTGGCCCTCCTTTGCAGCCGCCACTCTTCTAGGTAGCTTTCCACAAGACTTTGGAGTGTGTCTGTGGGAATTTGTGCCCACTCAGCTAACAGAACATTTGTGAGGTCAGACGCTGATGTTTGACCAAAATGCCTGGCTTGCAATCGCCGTTCAAATTCATCCCAAATTTGTTTGTATGGGGTTGAGGTCAGGGCTTTGTACAGGCCACATGAGTTCCCCCACACAAAACTTGTAGAACCACAACTTTATGGACCAACTTTATGGGGTACTGGGGCACAGTCATGCCGGAACAGGAAAGGGCCTTCCCCAAACTGTTGCCACAAAGTTGGAAGCACCCAATTGTCTAAAATGTCTTTGTGTCCTGTAGCGTTAAGATGACCCTTCTTTGGAACAAAGGGCCCTAGCCTAAACCCTGAAAAACAGCCCCAGAACATTATCCCTACTCCACCATTATTAGGGGATTCCACATACTTTTGGCTATGTATATCTATTGCATATATGGTATGCAATGTCCAAGCGATTACTGTATTTGAAGGTTCCGCTTGCATGTTTTATTATGGTTCTTTCAGCAATCCATTCAGGTTCTCACTAAGGATACATACAGAGATTGTCATTTAAGATCAAGAGCAATATTTTATAATGCTGTAGGTATAAATCAAAAGTTAGACATAACGATGTGATATAAGAGTTGTTGTTGTCGCATGCTGTCTCTTTCGTCCAGACCCTGAGGGCTGCTGGAAAGCTGTACATGATCTTCTTTGTGTTGGTCATTTTCCTGGGCTCCTTCTACCTAATCAACCTGATCCTGGCGGTGGTGGCCATGGCCTACGACGAGCAGAACCAGGCCACCATTGAGGAGAACGCAGAGAAGGAGGAGAAGTTCAAGGCCATGCTGGAGCAGCTGAATATACAGCAGTGTGATGCGCAGGTACAAGATTTAACGCAATATCAAATTTCTTTATTTTTAAGGTTTGAAACATTTTTTTTAATCTGTCACAGTGTTGGGTGTGGAGAGAGGGAGACCGAAGCAGGTAGATATTAGATGACAATGGATAGTTGTTTTATTTTAGACAAGTCCGGGAAACATACATGAATTTGACGGTTGCAGGGTGCCACCGGAGCGAGTGCACAATGGATATTTTTATATAGCTTCATGTGCTCTCAACAGTGGCATAGACACTGACAGCTTAACATACAAGTAAAGAGTGTACACATAAACTCCCGGACATCCTTCCAATCCAGAATACACCCGTAATTTAAATCATCAATGACCGACACAACTCCCTAGCTTGGCCAGCCTTTATATAGAGAACAAGTTAACAGAATAATAGAACATGGCTGAGCGTAATCATACTGATTAGAACCACAAGACACAGCCTACCCCAACCTAGCAACTATTCTAGCAACGGCCACGCTAAAGAGAGGTGTCACAAGAACTTAAAGGGACAGTACATAATTTCAACACAAATAAACAATAATGAAATGAGTCAATTTCTCAGTTCTGCTGTTAACGCCAGCCCTCACTGGGCTGGGCGTTACATAATCATTGATAATTGTGACAACAATCGCCAAGATTGCATATTCCAATATTTTTCATGAAGTAAATTGAATTGCTTCCAAAGGATTACAAATTGTAATTGAAATGTCTAAATTTATTTTACATGTACCCTTCAAAATGATTGACAACCTTGGTAAAGGGTGTGGGTAATTCTGGAAGAACACCTCATGGACAAACTCACAATGAAAGACCCACTTTTCAATGTGTTCCTGCACTTAGTAGCCTATTGTTTGTTATTGTGCTGCTGCTTTGTTCCGCTTGACTAAAGCTTCTGTGTGCATGTTGGCTTACAGGCGGCGGCAGCGGTGGTAGCAGCTGAGAGCGGGGAGTTTAGCGAGAGAGGGAGGCTCACTGAGACCTCCTCAGAAGCCTCTAAACTCAGCTCCAAGAGCAACAAAGAGAGGCGGAACAGGCACATGATGATGATGAAACAGAAAGAAGAAGAGGAGCAAGAGGATAATGAGAATATCCAAACGTCAGAGTCTGAGGGTAGCATGAAAAAGAGTCGCTTTCGCTTCTCTGCGGACGCCACCCTGCTCAACTACGACATGAGATGTTCCACACCACACCAGGTCAGGACATTCATCTTGTTTAACACACTGCTCTACATGTACATTTCACTGTAAAAACTGTGTTTGTTCCTATACAAATCAGCCATAACATTATTACCACCTGATAAATATTGTTTAGTTCCACCTTTTGCAGCCAAACCAGCAGTCCCATACACAACGGTGTGAAGCACTGTGTTCTGACACCTTTCTATCAGAACCAGCATGAACTTTTTCTGCAATTTGAGCTACAGAATATCATCTGTTGGATTGGATCACACAGGCCAGCCTTCGCTCCTCACGTGCATCAATGAGCCTTGGCCGCCCATGACCCTGTTACTGGTTCACCGCTCTTCCTTCCTTGGACCACTGAATAGGTTTCTGGGCACTGCAGACCGGGAACACCCCACAAGAGCCGCAGTTTTGGAGATGCTCTGTCCCAGTCGTCTATCCACCACAATTTGGCCCTTGTCATAGTCACTCAAATCTTACACTTGCCCATTTTTCTCTGCTTCTTCAGTTTGTCCTCAAAGTTGATTTGTCAGAAGCAGGAAAGATGGGCAAGCGTTAGGATTTGAGCAACTTTGACGAGGGCCAAGGCTCATTGACGCACGTGGGAAGTGAAGGCTGGCCCGTGTTGTCCAATTCAACAGATTCTGTAGCGCAAATTGCTGAAAAAGTGAATGCTGGTTCTGATAGGTGTCAGAACACGGTGCATCGCAGGTTGATGCATATGGGACTGCTGTTTTTGGCGGCAAAAGAGGGACCTACACAATATTAGTCAAGGGGTCATAATGTTATTGCTGATTGGCGCATATTGTTACTGTCTTGGACGGTCTTTCCCAAAAGATGCCAGACATTCGTTATCTTCAGTTATCTACTTTGTCATCTGTACCCGTACAATGCTGTCATCTTCATTTTCAGCAGGACCATTATATTTCACTCCAGCATTTTTCTTATCGTCGTCAGCAGAATGGGCAGCAACAACATCATCATCAGGCAGCTGCTTTGTTCTTTTCATCACCATTACTTTCTCTTCATCATGCTTGTACATTTTATATCATCGTAGTTATCCTCTAGAGTCATTGTTCTTGATTCATTATCATCATCTTCAGAGCCCACTCTTTCTTCTTTAAGTACTCCACTTCTCAACGTATGTTTATGCCAATGTTAAGCAGCGAGGAATATCTTTCTCTCCCAGTCCTTCCTGAGTATCCGCGGACCCCTGTTCTCGTCCAGACGGAACAGCCGGGCTAGCCTCTTCAGCTTCCGGGGCCATGCGCAAGACTTTGGCTCAGAGAACAACTTTGCAGATGATGAGAACAGCACTTTCGAGGAAAAAGACAGTCGCAGGGGCTCCATGTTTGTTCCACGTAGGATAGACCGGAGTTCCAGCAGTGTGAGCCAGAACAGCATGTCTTCACATGTCCTGTTACCAGCTAATGGGAAAATGCACAGCGCCGTCGACTGCAATGGGGTAGTGTCCCTAGTGGGCAGGGCTTCGCGTCCCATGACACCTGAGGGACTCCTTCTACCAGAGGTGATAGTAGATAAGGCATCTACTGATGACAATGTAAGAAAGTGTCATTTAGCCTGGATGGCTTAAACCAGCTTTGTACTGCTGTCTTTAAACCATCTTTGCACTGCTGCCCTTACACCGGCTTTGTATTGCTGCCTGTAAACTAGCTTCGTACTGCTGTTTTAATATGCTTTATACTGATGTCTTTAAACTAGCTTTGTACTGCTGTTTTAATACGCTTTATACTGATGTCTTTAAACCAGCTTTGTACTAGTAATGTACATTTGACACGGGATCTTGCCCCACCCCAACTCGATTACTAATTTAATTTAGAATATTTGAACAAAATTCCTAATTTGTACTGCTGTTTTTAAACCAGATTTATATTGCTGTCTCTCAACCAGCTTTGTACAACTGGCTTAAACCGGGCCTGAGCCCTACCTGCCATGCTTCTACTGATGCTCAGATGTGGTATTACAGTGTGCCTCTAATTGCTTCCTTCTGTTGTCCATTCACTGATATCACTGATTTGCAAAAGTATAACATTTGTTAAGAATGTAAGATATAAGGCAGTATGAACAGGCCTGGTGTGAATATAAATGTCAGCATATTATATGGATAAGAACTTTAACATGGCCATTTTTCATGGTATCTTTGGGTAAATTAGATTTGCACTTTTATCGATCCAGTTGGTTGGTGTTGACACTATAAAGACATTGAAGATACTACCATATGATGTAACTCCATGTAACAAAACATATGTGTGTCTACAGGGCATACCTTCAGAAACAGAGTACAGAAAGGCAAGATGTGGATCGTACCAGGCCACTATGAACTTCCTGGAGGATTCTGTGGCCCGACAACGAGCTATCAGTATAGCAAGTGTTATGACAAACACCAGGGAAGGTATGTTTGGCTTTGCCATTCCCCAGACAACAGCTTAAAACCAACAGCACAAATGAACATATGAGCACACCTTAATGAATCAAAAATGGCTGTTATTTGTTTTCTGTATGTGTTAGAACTGGAAGAGTCGATGCAGAAGTGTCCTCCATGCTGGTACAAGTTTGCCAACACCTTTCTGATCTGGGATTGCTGTCTGTCATGGCTGAAGTTGAAGGATCTATTCAAGAAGATTGTGATGGATCCATTTGTTGACCTTGCTATCACCATATGTATAGTTATGAACACTGTGTTTATGGCAATGGAGTATGACGGAATGTCTGACGACTTCAAAAAGATGCTTAATGTGGGAAACGTGGTAGGTAGTCACACGCTTATTTTGCTGAATCACTCTAACATTGTCATCTAAAACAGAAAATGTATAAACCGCTGATTTTACTGTTCTTATATGTTGCTTTTCTTCAGGTGTTCACGAGTATCTTCACAGCTGAGATGTGTTTGAAGATTGTAGCTCTGGATCCGTATTTTTATTTTCAGGAAGGCTGGAATATCTTTGATGGGATCATAGTAAGTTTGAGCTTGATGGAACTTGGCTTGGACAGTGTGTCTGGAATGTCAGTCCTCAGGTCATTTCGATTGGTAAGCGAATGGACACTACATCACAGCATACGCTATACTGCATTTTCACATTAATATTAACCACTGCTAAAACCATATTTGAAAGTTACAATGTCAACATGTAAGAATATTGTATCAATGACGTTGAATTAATGTAATTTCATTATTATCTTTAGCTGAGAGTATTCAAACTAGCCAAGTCTTGGCCCACACTGAACATGCTAATCAAGATCATTGGCAACTCTGTGGGAGCCCTGGGGAACCTGACCTTGGTTCTGGCCATTATCGTCTTCATCTTTGCCGTAGTGGGCATGCAGCTGTTTGGGAAGAACTACAGAGACTGCGTGTGTAAGATCACAGAGGACTGTAAGCTGCCTCGCTGGCACATGACCGACTTCTTCCACTCCTTCCTGATTGTTTTCCGGGTGCTGTGTGGGGAGTGGATCGAGACCATGTGGGATTGCATGGAGGTGGCCGGAGAGGGCATGTGCCTCTTGGTCTTCATGATGGTCATGGTCATCGGGAACCTTGTGGTATGTCTTTAGCTATATACTGTCTGTGTTACTGTTATCAACCGTAGGTTTTCATCAGTTTCAATAACTTCAAAACAATGGCCCTCATTTATCAAACGTGCGTAGAAACTAGTGTAGATCTGAGCGCAGAAATCATCTTACGACGAGACTCACGTGTGATTTACAAAACTTTCGTATCACTCCAATTCCAGCGTACGAATGAGCGGCTGTTGATAATGTGCGCCGTAATGTGCGCCGTAGAGGATGGTCGCATGGACAATGGCTCTGTTCAATCTACCCAGATTTTGGCTTATTACTGTTTTGTTAGTTTTTATTTCTGTACATTCTGCACTGTCGCTCATACAGTATGATCGACTAGCACTTTTGGACATACGAAATTCACTGGATACACGTTATTTTTCCACTTACCGGAACGATTGCTGTGACC
>JACXGM010033463.1:0-12310 GCA_016801145.1 Umbra pygmaea
ACACCGATAGCGTTTGTGATGGCTTTAGCCGGTCTGATTAATTGCTTAAATGCCACGATAATAGGCGGTTGTTTTTGCAGCTTTCGTTTCACTCCTGTCAGTGAAACACCGGGGTGATGTCGCTTCAAATGCGTGGCCATGCTAGATTGTGTATTAACTGTCATCTTTTTCTTGTGCCACAGTGCCTACACACTGTCACAGTTTTATCCACTAACCTCTTTCCTTCATCATTATATTTAACAAAGAAGCCAGAATGCTCCCATTCAGGGGATTTAAATGATGCGGGCGTTCAAGCTCCTCTGTTCCTCCGCTCGCCATGACCATGCTGTGAGCGGACTGAACATGCGCACAACTTTTTTTCCTCAGTAATCAATCCGCGGATCACGTGTGTGCCGAACCGAAGATATTAATCCGAACGGATCACGGATCAATGACGATCCGTTGCACCCCTAGAACTAGTCAAGACAGGGTTCAGAGAGCTTAGATCCTGCATCCAGACAATAGCATTGGACCGTTTAAGGGATTTTCTTTAATTTTAAGCACCATTTACTACTACTGCATTTCTAAGGCATGGCACAAGATGTTCACTTTACTTGCAATAACATCTGCATTTCTGTCATCAGAGCTGCTGTCCCAGCTGTCTGGGGTTCGTAGGTCTGCGGGCGGTCAGCTCAGTTCGGGTCCTTCAGCTTCCCAACTACAGCAGCTCCAGGTAGGTTACAGAGAGGGGCCAGCAACCACAGAGTCTGTGGTTTGAAATCCCAGCTACTCTTGTTAGCATGTATTATATTAAGATGCGTTTGTGCCAGTATTTTACTGTAATTCCTGAATAAATTGCAGTATTTAAAGAAATCATATGTATTGTATGCAATCACTAAGGTATGTAGAGTAGATGGCTCTAATTGTAAATAAATGAGGTGATTGCCTTTGAGCAAAGCACTGAGCCCTGCTTGATCTTCTAGATGCAGCTTCAGTTGGAGCGACAACAGGCCCAGGCGGCCAGGCAGCAGCTGGACTCGAACCGGAGCACCACACAGCGTGGCGGTGGGAGCCGTTCCTCCACTAACGCCGGGCTGAATGCCAACCCCAGCCCAGGGCATCACAACTCTAACCCCAGCTCTAATTCACCCCACAACCCCAGCCCCCCCACGGGACAGCAGGAGCCCAGCGCACACACGCAGCACAGCAACTCACAGTTCCTCCTCAACAGGTTGGTCCCCGTCAGGAGGTTAGGGGAGGGGCTTGTGGGATGGTCTGTGTACATGTGTAGGCTGCATGTGATGTCCAACACCCCTGGACAGTTTCTCTTGTGGGTGATGATGTGTGTTGAAGCCTTGTAGGCCTGGCTTTTACACATTTACACATCTGCCTGATAATGGCGCTATAACAGGCTGTAGAGAATACACACATTGCAAAGTTACCCACCCTTCCTCCTTTTGACCTCCAGAAAAGTTGTAATTTGGCCCTTCTATTTACGTAGAGCTCGTTTGTCTCAGGAACCTCCAAAGACTGCCGTGATGCCATGTAGAATATGGTGGAGAGGTTTTATCAAGGGTGTTAGTGGGGAAAGAGCCATATAACTTATGTAGCACTCCGACTAGCTTGAACCAGCTCTTCCTCAGTGAGAGAGATGCCTGATGAGGGAGAAAGTCAAATAATTACTGCAATTTAGGTACATACTGTAGACCAGGGGTCATCATCTCCGGTCCTAGAGGGCCAAAACACTTCAGATTTATTTTACCTAGTAGTTAATTGCATTCACCTGCTTTCCCAGGTATAAACCAGTCCCTTATTAGAAAGAGAGAACTAAAATCAGAAGTGTTTCGGCTGTACAGGACCGGAGTTGCTGAACCCTGCTGTAGATGAATTATAGATTTGCCATTATTCACTTTTAACCTTCATTCAATTGTGTGTTAGTAATAAGGCATCATCTCTCTCTCTTTCCATCTCCTCCTCATGCCCTGACTCCTCCTGTCCCTGGCTCCTCCCCCGTCCAGACTGAGTGAGCCCAGGTTGTCAGAGGTAGAGCGTCAGCTGAGTGAGGGCCTGTGGGCGGACCGCTCTCTTTTTGTAACGGAGCTCCTCCTCTCCACCCTGCTGTCCAATCCCGACCCCAGCCAAGACGACCGTCTCCTTGACTACCACGAGTCGGTGGCCCGAGGTTCGGATGCCTTCGCTGACTTCAGCGCCTTCGGTGACATGGGCTGCATGGAGGTGATGACCTTAGACCTGGCATTGGAGAACCTTAACCTCCGAGAACAGAAGAAGGAGCAACAGCCTCCGCCGTCCCCGCCTATTTCATGACATCACCGCCGAGCGCCGTTGCCACTACAACGTTTAGAACCATCAACCACCACCCCACTGCTGTCGACCGTTGTGCGTCAACTGCCAAAGGAGAAAGACTGATGAGGAGCCTGCAAATGTCTTTAGCTTGGTTCTTTTTTGTTGGTATGTTGGGGGGGAGTTGGACGGTGCTCGGCTGGTTGTTGTCATCTGAACTCTGTCAAACCCCCTAAATACGCTGTGTCCGTGAAGTCAGACGAGAGATTGTGAAGGTGAGAAGAGCGTGTGTTGCAAGCAAGGGACAATACTATATATTGAATCTATATAAATAAATCTATATCAAACAAAGTCGATAATCAGCTCCACATGAATCCGTGTTCACACTCACAGCTTAACAGGACGGGTAGAGAGGCTAGCTAACTGGCCGACAGTTATTCCACTCAGAAAGAAAATGGCAGGCGTTGTTCATAAAAAAATTGCTTGGATAATTCACCACAACAACACTGGCCTGTCAGGATTCTTCACCCAACCATTGTCTAAAGTACAGCCGATGTCAGGGTTGCCTTCAATTCAGTGTTTAGGTACCACATTAAAATGTTTTGGGAACTGGGCACTAAAGAGTAAACGTCTCTTAGGTCCTGTACGTTAGCGCTGCGTATTTCCCTACCCTGCCAGATGCTTCATAAAGTACACCAAGCACTACAGATGCGTCACATAAAGTGAATATTACAGGAAAAATGATTTATAAGACAGGAAGTTCTTTCAGAAAGCAGGTTTCTGAGGCTTTGCTATAGGATCACAATGGGGTTTTCTCAAACATCTTCACCTGCCTCCTCTTTGGCCTCTTAAAAAAAGGTCAAAGGTAATCATGAAGGATGTGAGAAGAGTGAATGTAAACGTTCTTGTAATAAAAGAGAGTTCTGCCTGTTCACCTTGTACTTCATAAGGCAAATTTGAGTTTACAAATTTGAGTGGATTTCAAAATAAACATGTAAAGTGCTAAAAACTAAGTTAGTTGTCATATACATTTTATTGATTAAACAATAACTAATCAATTGTTTTGAACCGTTTGCATGATTTTCAATTTTGACGGTTGATTTATTGGTAAACGTCACACTCTAGCGACATCTTGTGGTGGCTTGGGAGCCTGTTAATTAACTCTAGAGTTGAAGTCTGTGTTCTTCTTTTCGACATGGGTCGGGCACATACACACGCTCGGCCGATCCTCTAGTTGGAAGCATCTAGCACCACCCTTGGGTAGCAACTAATGTCTGGATTGTCGTAGGCATAGCAATTCAACTAGAGCAGGGGTATCCACAGTGGCGTGTCCATAACATTTTAAATGGGTTTGAACAGTTTTGTCAGTGCTTCGAAACTAGACGGTCATTGGATAAATGATGCAATTATGTCCCGCACACAGATGCCCAGTGTCTCTGGGGGTAAATGGAGGAGTGGGCTGGCCTGGACTCCAGGCTTCTGCGTGATGATTGGAGGGTCTGTTGAAAGACTGCATCTCCTTTTAAATGACAACAATTTTGTACTATAAAAAGTCACCAAAACTATTCGAGCTCAGTCCCATCGCGGATTTTGCAAGTGTGGTCAAAAGAAACTGCTGCAAACGATTTCTTGGTATTTGCTTGGGGAAATTGCTAGCCAATTTTCATCATAAGTTTATACAATACGTTTCGTTAGATCCTTCGTTCATTCATTCATTCATTTATTCTTGATAACCTTTTGGAGCAGATTCCTCAACATTTTTCAAATTTGGATATTTGGTCAATCCAAATTTGATGACATTAGACAAGTGTTTCCAGAGTAGGCCTTCCAAAATGTCCTGAAAAGTTATGGCATCACTTTGGTTGACTGAGGTCTAAACTTCTAGTCCTGTAATCAGATCAGGACTTGCTGGGTAATAGTTGAAAGCTGTTGGACAGTGCAATGCCTCAGCTTTACAAACTGTTCTCATTAGTGGCAACACTTGGAGCTACATCTGCAGGTGTAGAAAGGAGCTTCTCCTGTTTAAAGCGCCTCAAGTCCTACACCCAAAACACATTGGGCCAAGGCCGATATAGCAGCCTAGCTCTGCTGGCCATTGAGAGGACACTGGTCAAGTCACTGAAAAAGACGCCTAGTTAGTATGACGGTCACAGAGCATTTTCTTGAAAAGGAACGTAGGGCAGAATGTACGTATAAACAAATGGACAATTTTTATGATGTAGGCCGAATCCCATTTCTCTGTCTTAGCCCTTCCCCTTAGTCTGTGAGAGTAAGGGCTATCCCAATTCTCATTTTGATCTAGGGGTAGGGCTAAGGGGAAAGGGTGGATACCCCTTAAAACCAAGCATTTTCACAAGCTTACTTGAAACCAAGGAAACCCAGAATACACTGCGCAACCCGGAACAATGCCGGCCAGATCATCCAGAGCGTCCCATCAATTTATTTTCATCTTGAATAATTTATTTAAAAAATCATGACAGAATTGTTTTGTGCTCTACACAGTCCTGTACATATATATTTTGCAATTATGTTCTTGAAATGTTTTTCAAAATCACTAGTTTGCTATGCTAACGTTACATTGCTGATTGCACAAGAGTCCTGCATTTCTCTTACTAGCCTAGAATGGACTCCATGCATGTCTCCATTAGCAGCGAATTTCATTTAATATCAGTGCATAACATTACTTGCTTTGGACACATAAATACGTGCTTGATGACTTAAACGTAACCAAGTGGTGTCTCATTTCATAGGGGTATACTTTCATCCCTAGCCCTAACCACTCGGTTTCGAGGGACAAGGGCTAGGGGTAAGACGAAGGAATAGGGGAAGGGGTAAGAAAGAGAAATGGGATTCACCCTAAATTTGGATTCAATTAACATTTATCCATAGCATGTGTTTCAGTACGAGCTATAGTTTTGTTGCTATAAAGCAATCTGCATTATGCAGTTATGGCCTATAGTGAGTTGAATGACTTGGGAGAGTGACGTGGGTACACATCTTTGTTTTGCTGGCTGTACATGTACTGCCTCAAGTGCCGAAGGTATGAGATTATATTTTGACTAAACTCATCATATGGAGGGTATCATTATTCAAATTGAAAGACCAAAGAGAAAACGAAGTGAGATCAAATTAAAAATATTATTTTACTACGCTACTAGGAAATAATTATGCAATAATTGAATTAATAATTTTATTTAATTTTATAAATTTAAATAACTTTATTTTAGCCTTTGCAATTTATTATTTTCAATTTGAAATTTTATCTTTAAAATTTTACATTTGGCAATTGCCCTTACAAAAAATGTATGTAAATGAGGAGGCGTGGCCCAAAGGGTGTTGGGAGGGTCTGAAACTAAAGGTGTGCAGAGGCACCTTATGGACAGCAGGGGGAGCTGACTGCTGGGAAGCACACATTGCAAATACTATGGCGACAACACATCAAGTTGAGGAAGCAAGACTGTAGGGAGGACTGTTATTTATAAGACAATGGCTTCAACTTGGTGAATGTGGTCTTACACGTCTGACCATGTGGCCTCACACACAAACTCACCAGGACTAAAAAGAGGATTAACAACTCCACGCAGTTCCCTATCGGTCTGACAGCGAGAAAGCAGCAGACAGTACAGCAGGTAAGAGGTTGCCCCTTCCCACTAGCTAACATTATCAGCTGTTATTAGCTTGCATGCATGATTAGTTAAATTGAAACCATGGCAACTTGCAGAATAGAGCACAGGCAGTGTCAAGTCATTTAGGGCGCAATATGCTCTGTTAGAAAAAAATCTGCTTCCTGCAATTGTCTGGGGCCTACCTGGAGATGCTGGCTAACAGTTAGGACCAGCTGATTGGCTGGCTAACAGTTAGGACCAGCTGATTGGCTGGCTAACAGTTAGGACCAGCTGATTGAGCTATTGTAATTAACCTGCATCTGATTCAGTTCTGTGTCATGGCAGTGTGTGAAGATTACCTGTTTGGCTTCCGTCATTAATGTTTGATGCTAGCATTATAGCTGCTCTGGTTGAACAGTGTATCTGTAGATGACACAGACATTACCCAAAACACTTCCAAAAATGTAATAAGCCTGATATAATAAATGCTAAGACTGTAGAAGCAGTGCAGTGAATGAGGTTAAGACAAGCTTGACTGTTTTTCTGTTGCACTGACTTGTCCTCCTCTTTGCAGACAGATGTTTCACCTGAGCATCACAGTGAAGGAGCTCTCGGTGTCACAGCTTTGGACCAGCAGTCTGCTGCAGTTTCCACAAGTGCTCACTGGGTCACATCACAAGCTGATTCTGTAACCACTGGATTAATGGACACAACTTGACCCAGGACTCCCTCTCTGACACAATGCCACTTTATTAAAATGGATTTCATTTTAGCTTGTACATTTTTTTTGTCAATACGATCTCATTTCTGTACATTTTTTATTTTGCCTGTTATATATTTCTATTCCCTACTGCTGAACATATGTGTAATTGCTGCTGTGACACCTGCATTTATCCTATACGGCAGGGGTGTCAAACCGGTTCCACGGAGGGCCGAGTGTATGCTGGTTTTTGGTCTTTCCTTTCAATCAGAGCCCAATTAAGACGTAGACTGCCAGGTGAGGCGAGATCCTAACCAATTAGTGACATTCAATCATCCAGGTACAAGGTAAAAGCGAAAACCTGCAGACACTAGGCCCTTTGTGGATCTGGTTTGACACCCCTGCTATAGGGGAACATTACAGTCCTATATTATCTTATTTGGCCTCCAACTATAACTATTATAATTCAGTTATGATTATACAGTTCATGATTTGTTCTGTAGAATAATCTGAGTTTGTTGAGACAGCAAAAATGATTTGTATTTGAATTACAATAAAAGTGTAAATAGGCGTAACAGTATTGTTTAGTTTTTTTCATAATGTTTCAAATTATAAAAAATGTTAAAATAAGTGTTGTTATTAACTATTGTTACGTTAAAATGAAAGGTTCCCAGATGTCTTGAAATCTAGGCCCATATTTATCAAGTTTCTCAAAGTGCCATTTTAGTCGTAAGTGCTGAGAATTCACAAAATGTACTCCTACTCTCAAACTTAAGTTTAAAAGCAAGTTATCAAATGTCTTAAAGCTAAGAATCACTCTTACTCTCCCAGTTTTTAAGACAGACCGAGGGTTCTCTCAAGTGGTTAGGAGTCGCCAGTAGTGGCTTGTGATGGCACTGGGGAGACAGAGACATGCGCAAATCTTTTAGGAGGAAGAATGTTTTTGAATTATTTATGAATTAATTATGGCACTTACAGCTCCACACAGTCACGCGTTTAATTTACTTCCCAACAACACCCCGCATAATCCAACAGAACCAAACACAATTCATGTAAATAGCCGGCTTCCCAAGAGCAGTAGGTGCAATGGATGGCACTCATAAAGATCATTGCTCCCAGCGTTAAAGAGAATGTTTATATGAACAGGAAGCGGTTAATTTACAATGTGTATATCATAATGGATTCTCTTGAAAATTCTTTATTGTCAAATGTGTGTTGAATGTCAACTCCTCTTCTTAAAATATTTTTAAACAAGTACATCTATTCAGTGATTGGTCCATTGCCTGTCGTCATCCAAGATCCAGTTTGCGGCACAGCAAAGTGTCGGGAATCAGCTCTAAAGCTGAATTCACACCAGACACGGCAAAACATCCCCGTACGGCATCGTAATGCAGACACGCGTGTACACTGCACTCAACATTGTAATCAATCTTCCACATCTACGAGATGGTAGGCAACATTGCATACAACTGTCCACCTCCAGCAAGGCGACTGACAGGAGCTGTTTTCAGTTTAGTGTTCATTGACAATACGAAAACTATCTACTGAGCTGCCAAAGCTTGTCTTGCATTCTCACACATCCATAGGTGAAAGCGACATATTAGCTCTTTCTTGGAGGTAAATCAACTTCCGGTTCTGGCACCGTAAAGCAACGCACAAGTTGGATTATTTCATACCCGCCGCACCGCATCCACATTTTGCCGGTTCCGGTAGATTTGCCGCAGCGGTGCGCATTGCTTCCTATTTAAATGAATGGACTTCTGCCGCAATACAACCAGTTTGCCGGATCTGGTGTGAATCCAGCATTAGACTAACACTTAAGTCAGTGGTCCTCAAACCCTTCCATGGAGGGCCTAGTGTAAGCAGGTTTTTGCTTTTACCTTGTACAAGCCTGATGGAGTAGCTCACTTATTGGTTAGGATCTCCCCTCACCTGGCAGTCTAGGTCCTAATTATGCTCTAATTGAAGGGAAAGACAAAACCAGCATACACTAGGCCCTCCATTGAAGGGTTTAAGAACCACTGACTTAAGATTTTGTCCTACACTTCACTTAAACGTACAAAATGTAGTTTTTGGCCGTTAGGGGTCTCTCAATAAAAACAATAGCAAAAGACGTACTTGGATGAAGTCGGGAAGTAGCGTGGGATCATGGGTTTTGTTATCGTCGTCAATGACAACCTACCAATCTAGTGTCTCCGGCTGAAAAAAATGTTCACTGACAAAGTAATGTATTGTAAAAAATATTATAACTTTATTCACGTTATGTTTGGCAGTTCCTTGGAACTTAGAACAACTAGAGCAGTCAAAGTTCATTGACCGAAGACAAAATGAAACGTCCCGTGTCTTCGAATTATATTACAAATTTCTCTGGGTTTGTAAGTTGGTGGAAACATTTAGGATAATGTAAGTACACAACAAAAAAATATATTTAATATAGGTATAGTGATGTTTGCTTTTTTAATGCAAAGTACGTCTTTTGTTATTGTTTAGGAAAAATACAAATTGTACCTTTAAAGCGGAACTCTTGCCAAAATGCAACCTATGGTCTTTTTTGATGTACCCGAGTCAAACTTTCTTTTAAAAGCATAATTAGGATGGAAACGATCCAAATGGAAGAGGTGAATCTTAAAATATCAAAGGGCAATTGGCAAATGTAAAATTCAAAAAAGAAAAAAATTCAAATTGAAAATTATAAAGTGCAAAGACTAAAATAAAATGTTCTTTTTTAAATTCAATAATGGCATGACTTTTCCTAGTAGCGTAGTAAAATAATAATATCTTTAATTTGATCTTGCTTTGTTTTCTCTTTGGACTTTCAAATAGTATTATAAATAAATATATCCTCCATAGCGCAGTACTTCATGCTAGCTTTTCTAAACGTTTATCCAATAAAATGTCAGGAGAAACCCAATGACACTATACAGAATGGACCAAGCAACGGCATTTATTTCTACGGAGACCAAGTGAAGCCAATTAGAAGCACTTTTTCGGTGGTAGCCGAGCGTACTGCACAGCCTCAAGCTGAGCCTGATGACGTAGATGTGACATGAGCAACACATCTGAAAGTTGTAATTCTTCTCGTAGCCATGCCAACAGAAATCTGAATGAGTCCAAATCTTGCCTCTTGCAGAGACAGAGAGCATGAGTAGGAAGTGTGTCCAATCCATTAAAAACTTTGCTGAAATATTCAGTTCTGATGCTTTTCATGGACTCTCTATGGGCTTCTCTCTTGACTGTATGCCTCCACGCCCCACAATTGCCTGCAAGTTTTTCCTGGACTATACGGTCATTTCTCTACTGTGCGACAGAGAGTTGTGTGGTTATAGTTAGCATATTGCATGGTTATAGTTAGCATATAGTTAGCATATTTTCACAAAAACGGCTACTACAAAAACTGCCATAACGTGAGGTACAAGTTAATGGAGCTTTTTATACATTGTCCTGTTTCTTTAGAAGTAAACAATGGACAAATAGAGTCTTGAAACGCTTTGGATGTAAATTTATTCGCTCTCAAAGTGACGCCAAAATGAATGGGAGTCTATGGAATGCTAACGGAAGGTGGTGCCTTGTTAGCCTCAGTCTCACCATAGGTGTTCCAACCTCCGGAGCCTGGCTTACCCCCTTGGAGAAACTTCCCCTTTCCTTTCGCAGGGGGTCCTGGGTTTTTTACCCCAACAGCATGCCCGGTTGCATACTACAAAACCATAGACAGTATATAAAATGGACCAATCGATACCATTGACTTCGACAGAGACCAAGTAAAGTCATTTAGAAGCACTTTTCCGGTGGTAGCCGAGCTTACTTTACAGCTGCTACGCAGCCTCAAACTGAGCTTGACCACGTAGATGTGATGTGAGCAACCTGTCTGAAAGATTTACGTAGCTGTGCCAAGAGAAATCTCAGAACGTTGCCTCTTGCAGAGATGGAGAGCGTCAGTAGTAGTTGTCCGTGAGTGTCGGAGCAGGAGCAAATATTTTGTTCCGATGCTTTTCATGGACTCTCTATGGGCTTCTCCCTTGACTCTATGCCTCCACGTCTCCCCGATTTTTTGGCGTACTATGGTTTTGGACATACTAATTGAAATCTGGCTTACTGTAGAGTAAGCAAATTGGGATGTTATTTAATGAGGTTTTAGTGGACTCAAGTTAAGTGTCCTGCAGGCTGCCGCCCAAAATCCACGGCGCCAATCAATTGGTAAACTTTAACTATTCATTAGTATCATACATTCATTCCCTGTATGTATAAAAACAATTTGCAAATAAACATTTAGAAACAGCCATGAATTGTAGGTTTTCCTTATTCCGAACATGTATTTTTCATAGAACTGGAATATTGGCAGGGTCTACTGAATGTCAGTTGTCCATTGTAAAACTAACTTGACCTTGTTCTCGCTGACCCGCTGTTGGATTTAGACATGCCCTGCAGTGACATTAATAGATACATTTAAAAAATGACAAAAAATGCTTCATTTTGTCCCTTCCCCAAGGCCAACATTGAGTGGAAAGTTTTACAGGTTCATATGCACTGTAAAAGAAGAGCCTTCAGACAAGGTGAATTAGAGTAAGTATTAAGGTAGGTGTTTTCGGTGCCCTAGAGTTGAAGATTTATAGTATTTAGGGGCCAAGCCCCATAGGGGCTGGAACCCTATTGTATCTGTTGGTTTTATTATTATATTTGTTCCTGCTGGTATTTAATTAGATGAGTCTGTTCATTTAAGAATAAATTCTCATGACAGCTTGGGAAAACAGGAGAAAATGCCTAGGTTACCAACAGTTAAACCACACTGAACCGTAAATAGTACCCTATTTCTGAATATAGCCCTGGTCTAAAATAGTGCAATGTAGCCTAATGTGAAAAAGAAGCAATTTGGAGCAACACTTGGTTACTTGCTGCAGTGTGGCTGGAGCCCGCATTCCATGCTGTTGTCCCTGGGGACCCAAATGAAATCACTTCTTTAATGTGTTGCCAGCATGAATTCAGCAGAAAATGTGAAGTGGCACTCCGTACAGTAACTGAGAAATATAAAGAGCGGTGTGTAAATGTGCATCTGTTCTGGGGCTGTTACAAGACTTACTAACCTATGCTCCTGACATTAGTAGTAGAGCAAAGTGATTCACATTAACATTCTACTGTCAGGTCACATACCAGAACTCCAAGGAACAATATAACAAGTGGTTGCTAAGAACCTCTAGCTAATGTGCAGGGATTTGATTAATTAGGTCCAACAAGAAGATTAAAAGGCAGGCAGCACCTAATCTTGTCCAGTAAGGAACCTTGTTTAGCTAGATTACATTTTCTATAATAATGAATTGGTCTTTCCTTCAGAACACAGGTGTCAAACCAATTCCACAGATTTTCTGGTTTGGGGTTTTTACATTCAATTAGAGCCCAATTAAGATTTAAAAACGGGTGACGGAAGATCCTAACCAATTAGTGACGTAATTAATCAAGTTCAAGGTAAAGGCCAAAACCTAGACACTACGGCAAGGGTTATTACATTGACACTGCAGGGGACAGTGCCTGCTGGTTCTGTTCTCCCCTGACATTATTTGCACCCACTTACTGTGCCAGGTCTAAATAAACCCCAATTTAGAGGGTTGGAATAAAAACATGGAGTGGAACTGGCTTTGAGGGCCAGAGCTGAATAGGCCAGCCCTATGCTTTTAAGAGCCTTAGGATCCACGGAGTTGAATAGGGCTGCCCTACGCTTTTAAGAGCCTTAGGA
>JACXGM010033464.1:0-12265 GCA_016801145.1 Umbra pygmaea
TCAAGTCAAATGTTATTTAAATACCAAAGGATACCAAACCACTTAGAAGAGCCCATTCTTTGCCATGAGGACAACAAAATCATACACTCAGTATAGCAACAGGGTGATATAAGGTGGTTTGTTATTATTGTTTATTCTCTACTCCTGTATTAATAAACGTTGAACTCGAATGAAGTCCAATGTTAGGCTATTTATTTATCTAAACATGCTGCGCCTATTTAGGCTACTTTTTTAAGAGCCCCCCCACAAAGATGAAATCATAATTCGAACCCTGGTGTTAGTGCATACACACACGAAGTTTTCAGTAATTTAAAGTCGCTGCAGCAGGCAGGCCCAGGTTTTTTGTACAGATGGATGGGTCCAGGACCTGGAGATTGTAAATGTGGGGAAGAAAAATGTTGTCCGTTCAAAGGAATGCTAATGTTTTAAGCACCACACTCCTCGCTCTCTCATCTATCTGCATGCATTCAGAATTCAACAAAACAACGTAACTTACTAAGACAAACACATAATGCATAAGTTAAATTGTGAAAACTTTGACTCGTTTACTGGTCTTACTAAATGTGTTTTCTAGTAGAACACTGTTGGAGCTACTGGTGCATGAGCCTGTTAAATAAAAGTATATTTATAAGACTTGAAATAAAATACAGTTTGCATGGGCGCCTTAGGTTTGTGCCAAAGATTCCCAAACTGCTTTGCGGGAATATGTCATGATGACGACACATTAGCAATCTCTATAGGCAGAAGTTGACCACTAAAGACACAGCCCCTTCTCATTTGCATAATGAGGCAGAAATGCATACAGAAATGTAAAAATGACAGGGAGAAATAAATAGCGTTGAAGAAATAAATACAAGAAATAAATAGGGTAAAAAAATACAAAGGAAGAATAAAACAGACAAAATATTATAATATACACATAAATACATACATTTAAAAAATAAGTCATTAATAAATAAAGTTGAAATTATAATGGACAATAAATAAATAAGGTAATTATTACAAAGGTTAATAAATAAAGAAGCTAATTAAATGAGGTATATACATTAATGTCTCATTGTATAATTTAATTAATGCCTACATTTACTTATTTACTGCAATTAATTGTATGCTTCTTTATTTTTTGAGCATTTCTTTATTTATATATATATTTCTTATTTTGGCAGACTTGGTCCTCCATACGCAACCATTAAACTGAACCTAATGCAGTGACTTCACCACGGTGAAGGACAACACTTCTATCTACATTATAAAGCAAAATCAGTTGAAAGGGTGTCTACCAAAATTAGATATGGGGTTTTCTCACACCGTAAAGAGCTTTGGTTTAGTTATACTAGCACATTGTTTGCACTCTTGTGGCATGACCGCATTCAATTTTAGCGTGAGGTTAATTGCTGCAATTGTATTGCTGATATCTGACCCCCACAACATACAGTAAACAATATGCACATTTTACAGTGATAGGGCCTTGGACACACTCAAAGCTCTGCTTCACAGGTAAAATGGAGTCTAATAATTTTCAGGAAACATTTCAAAACACACACTTAAATTAGTTTGATGTCCACCACCCCAGTTGTCTGTTGTATTTAAAAAATGTTTTATGTTTATTTGTAGGATCCCTTTTTCCAACACTGACTGTAGCCAGTCACTCTTTCAAATATTGAAAGCTCTTACTATTGAGTTGTGGTTGTTTCACCTAGTTTATTTTAAATGTATGCACTTATAAGTCACTCTGGATGAGAGCATCTTAGGTGACTGAAATGTACACTCACCTAAAGGATTATTAGGAACACCCATTCAATTTCTCATTAATGCAATGATCTACTTAACCAATCACATGGCAGTTGCTTCAATGCATTTAGGGGTGTGGTCCTGGTCAAGACAATCTCCTGAACTCCAAACTGAATGTCAGAATGGGACAGAAAGGTGATTGAAGCCATTTTGAGCGTGGCCTGGTTGTTGGTGCCAGACGGGCCGGTCTGAATATTTCACAATCTGCTCAGTTACTGGGATTTTCACACAGAACCATTTCTAGGGTTTACAAAGAATGGTGTGAAAAGGGAAAAACATCCATTATGCGGCAGTCCTGTGGGCAAAAATGCCTTGTTGATGCTAGAGGTCAGAAGAGAATTGGCCGACTGCTTCAAGCTGATAGAAGAGCAACTTTGACTGAAATAACCACTCGTTACAACCAAGGTATGCAGCAAAGCATTTGTGAAGCCACAACACGCACAACCTTGAGGCGGATGGGCTACAACAGCAGAAGACCCCACCGGGTACCACTCCTCTACAAATAGGAAAGAGGCTACAATTTGCAAGAACACGCCAAAATTGGACAGTTGAAGACTGGAAAAATGTTGCTTGGTCTAATGAGTCTCGATTTCTGTTGAGACATTCAGATGATAGAGTCAGAATTTGACGTAAACAGAATGAGAACATGTATCCATCATGCCTTGTTACCACTGTGCAGGCTGGTTGTGGTGTAATGGTGTGGGGGATGTTTTCTTGGCACACTTTAGGCCCCTTAGTGCCAATTGGGCATCGTTTAAATGCCATGGCCTACCTGAGCATTGTTTCTGACCATGTCCATCCCTTTATGGCCACCATGTACCCATCCTCTTTTGGCTACTTCCAGCAGGATAATGCACCATGTCACAAAGCTTGAATCATTTCAAAATGGATTTGTTGAACATGACAATGAGTTCACTGTACTAAAATGGCCCCTGTGTGCAGTACAGTATGTGTGTGTTTAAACGTACAATATGTATTTTTTTTAATCAAAACCATAGCAAAAGATGTACTTGGATGATGTCGGGAAGTAACGTGGGATCATGGGTTTTGTTATCGTCGTCAATGACAACCTTCCAATCTAGCGTCTCTGGCAGAAAAAATGTTCACTGACAAAGTAATGTATTGTTAAAAATATTATAACTTTATTCACGTTCTGTTTGGCGGTTCCCTGGAACTAAAGCTCTTAAAGCACCAGATCCGGCAAACTGGTTGCATTGCGGCGGAAGCCCATTCATTTCAATAGGAAGCAATGCGGACCGCTGCGGCAAATCTACCGGAACCGGCAAAATGTGGATGCGGTGCGGCGGGTGTGTCGCAAGAGTTGAAATAAAGCCCGATTCACACCAGATCAGGTAAAAAGTCCCCGTACGGCATCGTAATGCAGACACACTTTTACACTGCAATCAACATCGTAATCAATCTTCCATATCTACGAGATGGTGGGCAACATTGCATACAACTGTCCATCTCCAGCAAGGCGACTGAATTTATTATTCATCGACAATACGAAAACTATTTACTGAGCTGTCAAAGCTTGTCTTGCAATCTCACACACCCATAGATGAAAGTGACATATTAGCTCTTTCTCAGAGGTAAATAAACTTCCGGTTCTGGCACCGTACGGCAAAGTACCGCAAAAGTTGGATTATTTCAACTCTTGCGACACACCCGCCGCACCGCACCCACATTTTGCCGGCTCCGCTAGATTTGCCGCAGCGGTGCGCATTGCTTCCTGTTGAAATGAATGGACTTCCACCGCAATGCAACCAGTTTGCCGGACCTGGTGTGAATCGGGCTTAATCCAACTTGTGCGGTGCTTTGCCGTATGGTGCAATAACCGGAAGTTGATTTACCCCTGAGAAAGAGCTAATATGTCGCTTTCATCTATGGGTGTCTGAGATTGCAAGACAAGCTTTGACAGCTCAGTAGATAGTTTTCGTATTGTCAATGAATAGTAAACTGAAAACAGCTCCTGTCAGTCGCCTTGCTGGAGGTGGACAGTTGTATGCAATGTTGCCCACCATCTCGTAGATGCGGAAGATTGATTACGATGTTGATTGCAGTGTACACGTTTGTCTGCATTACGATGCCGTACGGGAATTTTTTGCCATGTCTGGTGTGAATTCAGCTTTAGAGCAACTAGCGCAGTCAAAGGTTATATGACGCCATTGACGGACAAAATGAAATGTCCCGTGTCTTCGAATTTTATTCCAAATTTCTCAGGATTTGAAAGTTGGTGGAAACATTTAGGATAATGTAAGTACACAACTGAGAAATATATATAATATAGGTATAGTGATGTTTGCTTTTTTACTGTAAAATACAACTTGTTATTGTTTTGGAAAACTAAATATTGTACCTATAAGAGGTGTCAACTAAATAAAATCAATGTGAATATTTGAAACAGAGAAGTATATCTCACATAATTTGGTTTGCTTAATTTACATCTGTGTGCAAAACCTAAGCTAGACTCATCTGATATTGGTCATTGGTTGTGTCATCATATGACAAAGTAACCAGTGAACCACGCATATCAATTTGAGGCACTGCTGGCAGAGAGTCTATATAATGCAGAGTCTGTCCAAAGAACATTAGCAATGATGATACAAACCCACATAAAGATATTAAAAAAGTTAAAATTCACAGTGTTTTTATTGAAAAAGTCTGGAATGGTGCATAGCAGGTTTCAAGTTTACATGCATGGTGGTTTGCCACCACCTGGTGGCTGTTTTGTTTTACTACAAAACATAAAGTATAAGAACGTTGAGTTGGTATGAAATTGGCAACAGTCAGGTGGTCAGGGGTCGCTTCTATTTGATCTTGATGCTGATGATTTTGACATCTCCGTCGACCATAAAGTGATTGTACTTGCAGTCGCCAAGGCGATTCGCGAAGTCAATCATGTGACCATCAGGTAGCTTGATGTAGAACTGCTCATTGTTAAAGTTGATGACCAGCTGGATGGAGAGATGAAACGGGGAGAGAGAGGGAAAGAGAGAACAGAGGTGGTCATAACTTCGTCAGCAGAGGGATGGCCTCTTTTCTTACGAACATAATCGCACGTCTCACCTTGAACTCCTCTCCAGTCTGAAACGGAAAGTGCATCTCATGTTGTTCTTCACCCCAGCAACCTCCTGACAGAGAGTTTAGGACCAATTTGTTACTGCTGAAGCGAGGACTAATGTGGAGGGCATAGTTCTCATCATTGTGACCAATGTTGATGGTGAAACTATACGACAAAGAAATAGAGAGGTGAAGAGAAAGAGGAGAGAAAAAGATGATAATTCTGCTAAAATATGATAAATCAATTTAGGTAAACACACCGACTTTCAATCACGTCTGTAGCCATGGGAACCTCGTAAAGATTGGAGGGTTGATGTTCACTTGGGCGTTAGCAAAGCAGTCTCACACTAGTGACTATAATGTGTCAGGTGGTCTCTCAATAGGAAACACTGCGGGGGCTTTAATTTAGTGTTTGAAAGGTGAAAGGTCACACTCTTACTGAGAAGCTCCTGATTTAGCCAGTGCGGTAATCCTCAACTCCTGGCCTTGCTTGAAGGACATGTTCTCCACCCGGAACGCCTAAACACACAGAAGAAACAACTGTCAACTCCTACACACCCTCAGCACAGAAAGCTGACTGGATCCGAGTTATCATGAAGAAGGAACATCTGGACCTCAATGTCTCCTTGAAAAGTGACTACATTTGCTGAGTTGAGGATTCTTGGCTGTAGGTTTTCACTCCAACCACATATAATGTAGCCTCATTCAGCTTATCAACCTGCTAATTATTACAACTAATTTATCCAGGACCAGGGTTGGAGATGCCGGATTTAAGGGAAACCTTTATTTAACCAGGTAAATCACTTCAACATTTACAAAGTTGACAAGCATAATTGTGAGATACTGTGTAGCTGTGTAACTACAGGTGTAAATGTAATGGTCTGTATACGCACACACTGAATGCAGGACAGTGCAGGTGAGTGATTTCAGTGTTACCATTGTAAAACTGAAGCCACAGGTCCTTAACATTGTACTGCCATGTTCAGTGTTAATGATCAATCTTTCTGTACTCGTCAGTGAAACAACCTCAGCCAACCATATGTTGGATCGTGATCTGTTTCTATTACACTAAGAAAAAAGATCTCTTTACAGAGGAATAGGGTTCTACCAAAATGTACCAAGAACCCTAATCATCTGAAGAGAATGGTTGTGATTTCTACAAGTTTCATATCATAGGTTTTGCTCAATTCCAAAAAGTCAGTACTGGGTATATTGCAAGCCAGTGTATGACTTTCAGGCCTGATCAGACTGAGAAACCGGAGGTTTTTATCACTTATTTGTTTGTGTATAAATAGACATCTGCCTAGATAAAGCTGGTGTAAATATGCAAATGGATTTTATTAGGAACTCTACAAAGATGTTCTAGGCTAGGTACTGTAGATTGGTTCTTAGACGGTTCCAGGTTTAAACATGTACTGGGTTCTTTGAACTACCCTACATATAGAGGTGGAGAACTCTGAACAGGGTTAGAAGCCCATGTCTTTTGCTTACCATTACGTTTTAAAAAGAGTTTAGGGAAGTTCTATGGCCACCATGGTTATCTCCTGTTTATACAATCATATCCGTGTTCAGTCATAAATCTATGAACACCGGGTCATAAAATATGAAGAGGGAACCAAAAGCTGTGTGACCGCTGTTTGACTGCTCAGTCAGACAGAGCCTGTAAGGTCATAAAGTACGCCCACACCAGTTTACAGCCCTAGTGACTATGCAGCACTGACACATAGTCAAACAGAAAATATAACGATGTATGTTATCTTTAGATATGGAATAAGACCCCATCACACCCTGTGTCCATACATTCAATCAGTGGCATCTGTGTGCGTCACTTAAAAATAGGTGACATTCAGGATTTTTGCGTGGAAGACAATACGATATCCTCATTGATGTTATGTGACCTACACCTCATCAGTACCATAGCTATGATTCTGTAAATCTTTAACCCGAAAGAGGGATCAATGTACCCAGTTTCACCTAGTGCCTGGTATCAATGTAAAACAATTAGTTATCCTGTGTTGGACTCTGTGATAGGACACACCTTGGAATAACACCTGCCTCTGGATCTCAGATCAATCTTGGTTCATCAATAAACTGATGAAGCCTTGAGTTAATGGTTTAAACCTATAATTCACTCTGGATAGGGTCTAGTATTAACTTGTGGTTCAAAGCAAGGTTAAAGACCATTTGAGCTGAGGGTATTTCATTAAGGAAGTATTTTTTATTGTTTCCTCAATTTTCATAAAAACTAAAGCTTCTGTATATACAGAATAATATTTTGTACTAAATTGAAATCACTTGTGCCAGAATGTGCCGTGGTGGTCGGGGCTCCGGAAAACATGTGTGACGGGTTCGAGCCTCGGCTTGGTCGCTATCTATCTATCTATCTATCTATCTATCTATCTATCTATCTATCTATCTATCTATCTATCTATCTATCTATCTATCTATCTATCTATCTATCTATCTATCTATCCCACCTCTTCCTCCCTACATATACTTGTCTCCCGCTGCTTCATACTGACCTGGCCTAACAGAAATACCCCAGAGAAAATCTTTAAATTCTAATTACTTCTTTAATTAAATGCCCTTACTACAAAAACGTAGACAATGTCTGGTTTTATAAAATATTAACAATGTCATACATTTTTGGACGGCTGACGTAAAAGTATTTTTTAAATCAGGGCTCTTTTGTCCAGTTCCAGGTTTCATGCTTTATTGTAATAATTAACTTATTGATAAACTGAATCATGACCTTAACTGTGCGGATTGAAGTAAAAACCTTAACGCATGTTGCTGTCCATGAGCTGATTGGAGAGTGTTCAAATTGAAAATTATAAACGTTTAATCATCACACTTTTACAGCAATGGATTCAACTCATTACAATATCCAATCTTTAACCACTCACAATGACTGATGAAATGCAAAGATAATCATCAATTGCAGCGAATATTCATGAATATATGAATATTAATTTATAGGATTTTGACTCTGTGTTGATGATAGAATGAAAATGATCTGCAATAAAGTATTTAAAACTTCAGTCATATAAAAGGCAAGGTGATGATTACAGTTTTATAAAACAACCATTGAGTACAGAGTATTAAAGAACATCTTATCCTATTCATTTGTAAGCTACTTCCTTGCCTTGGTGGTTATAGATCACTTGACCAGTAAATAAAAAGTTGCTTGATCAAATATGAAAAATCTGTCATTCTATGCCTGAGGAATGGAGTTAACTATATATAATCTCTGTCGCTCATTCAGGCACTTCAACCCTTGTGGTAAAATGTTGTGATCTTAACGTGTAGGCTACAAAGGACACTTTATTTTTAACTAACAATGTTGACCCACATGTTTGAGACTACAAACCTTTAAATAGCACTATAAATACATCTAGAAACACTTAAGATGAATTGTTGTGCAACAAGGAAGTTATCAAAAAGAGTATGTTCATTGTGATTTCATAAGATGTAATGTGAAGTTAAACAAATGTTGAAAAAATTTGAGAGTTGTACATACCATCTTGGACTTAGTCTCTCTCTGCTGTCCACAGAAATGAAAAAGTGCAGAAAAGATGGATGTATTTTCTGTGAAATCTGTTATTATAGAAGTGGCTGGGTGTAAGCTGTATAATGTTTCAGCCAGTAAGAGTATGGATGCTAAACAATGTGTCCAATCAGAGCTATGAATAATCTATTTTTTTGGCAGTCAAGCAATGACACAAGATCAATTAGACTGGAGGGAGGTCCCATACTGTATATGGCTAGTATCTTGTGCTCAGTACGCAGTGTTTTTTTAATGCACTATGCAGGGAAAGGCTGCTGGTTAATGGTTAGTGTAAATATGCCAGGATTCTACGGTTCCTGGGAGTCTGTGTCAAATTGGTGGGCCACTGAGAACGCATTCACTGATGGCCACGTACTGAGCACAGTCAGATTGGCTGCAAAATCTCCCTGCACTCTTTCCATTAAGGCGCTTACAGGATCCCATAATGCAGAAAAAAAACAAATATAAACACTCAATTGTGCCTCTATCAATTTCTTTGTTGAATCAGCACAGGAGGTCCTAGAAGTGAGTTTACCCACATAAAATAAACTATTTATGGCCGCTCTTAAAGGGATGGGCCCCATCATATTAATTATTGATGTTTTTAATGATGCCTAAATGTTTTAAGATTTTGTTTTTATGTAGTTGTTGTGTTGCCTATCTTTACATTTTTAGAGCTTGTATTGTAAGACAAATTCCCATGCCAATAAAGTGCTATCTAATCTAATAACATCTACAGTGCATCTTAAAAGTATTCACAGTGCTTCACTATTTCCACATTTTGTTATGTTACACCCTTATTCCGAAATGGATGACATTAATTATTTCTGTCAAAATTCTACAAATAAGACCCCATAATCAGTGGCGGTGCCAGACATTTTTCACTGGAGGTGCTAAGGGGGAGATACCTTAGTGCATGGAGGTGCTAAGGGGGAGCTAGCTCAATGCATGGAGGTGCTAAGGGGGAGCTAGCTCAATGCATGGAGGTGCAAAGGGGGAGCTAGCTCAATGCATGGAGGTGCTCACATGAATTGCGTTCTTGCGTGCTCAGGCGACCTGCACAGCTTTCTTACAACTCAAAGACACAAGTGTTGGTTCAATAGGAGAAAACCAAACAACATTTCACAATCTCACAATGTTATGCCTAATCCCCAATGAGACATAGACAAATTACCATACTCTTAAAACTATGAATCAGAGACAGCACAATTAATGTGATAATATTGCTCTAACACATTTTTTGTCAAATGTTCAGCATTGTAAGATGTCCAAAGTAAAAGGCTGGGTTCATCCGTTTTTGGAAGTTCTTAATTAAAACCTATGACCAGGTAAAAAAAAGTTCATAAATAACCATTGACCATAAGGAAAACATTTTTTACTCTTTGTTGTCAATTAATTGATGACTGTTTAAATGTGAACTCCCTTTACCTGGTAATTTTGGTGTTAATTGGTAGTGCTGGGTAGAGGGCACATTCAGTTCATCAATGAAGACTTTAAAATCATTACAGCATATCATGGTTCTATTAATTATATATTCTTAAAGGTAATTCCGGGCGATTTCACCATGTAGCTGTATTGTTAGGAAATCTGGAGTGTTGTCAGTAGCGAGACAAACTCAAACAATCTGTGTTCCCTAGACCGTGTTTTCCTCCTGCTCCCGTTAACACTTATGCTAAAACGGGGCAAGTTGTAAAACATGCTTTTAGCCTCTTATCTTAACATGTTCTAAAAGTCATTACAAGTGCATAGCCACAAGGGCGTCAGTTTGGTTTGAAATGTGCTTGGGACAGAGACGTTTTTGGAAGTGTTTTTCAGAAGTGCTGGGTACAGTTTTGTAGACCGGAGGGAGGGGGGGGGGGAGTGCTGTTCGGTGATATCAGCAAGAGGCTAGGCACTGAGTTATGAAAGACATATTACCTAATTTATTGTTTAGGCTAATATGTCAAAACAGTAAATCTCCAATCAGATGTCAAAACAGAAATTTCCAATCAGGATGACATATTTATTACCATCTGTTGGTTCCCGATCTGCCTTTTGCTTCTTAGACGGTTCCAGGTTTAAACATGTACTGGGTTCTTTGAACAATCCAACATATAGAGGTGGAGATTTCTGAACAGGGTTAGAAGTCCATGTAGTTTGCTTAGCATTACATTTTGAAAAGTGTATAGGGAAGTTCTATGGCCACGGTTCATTATAAATCTGTGAACACAGGGTCATAAAAGAAGAGCAGGGGCGAGACTTCCAGTGGAGTTCCCTGTCAACTGCTTAATAATTTTAAAAATATTGGTGCTTTACATTTTCCTATGGCCCACTTTTGCTAACAGGTTGCAAACAATTGCTCTGGCAATACTTTTTGATATTTGGAAGTCCCTTTCCGAGTGTCTTTATGCATACTAAATCTCGTGCTAAGGGAGCTAGTACAGACCAAGCTAACACCACCACTTCTGACAATGCTGTCCTCACTGCTATTGCTACACTTCGAGCTGATATAACATCTGTCCTGGCGACTCAGAAAAATGACATTTGCACTTCTGTGGATGCTAAAATAAACACTTTAGCAACATCTTTGAGGTCCAAAATTGCATTGGCACGGACTGAGATTCAGGGCGACATAGCAGCGCAGCAGTGAGGGCAGAGGCTGGAGCCTTGGCTAACCACATCACAGAGCTGGAAACAGGAATGAATTACTGGGCAGAAATGACTACATCCCTGGAGAACAAACTACAGACCCTCACCAAGCAGGTGACTTCTGGAGAAGGCTAAAGTAATTACTTCCCATACTCAAGTAGAAGTACAGATACTTGTGTTAAAAAATACTCTGGTAAAAGTAGAAGTACTGATTTAACTTCTTTACTCAAGTAAAAGTAACAAAGTACAGGCTTGGCAATTTACTTAAAGTATAAAAGTAAAAGTAGTTTTGCGAATGACAACCATTTTTTATGAAAAGCTACATGACCACACAAATGTTACTAGAGTGCAAGCTGAGAAAATTCAGTGGACATGTGAAAAAGGCTCTTTATGTGCCATTGCCTACATTTTAAATAGATGTCTGCTAATATACCTAAAACATCACATATATGATTATTGTGACAGAGACTGGGACTCCAGGTTAATAAGATTCTGACTGAGTAGCAAGGTATTAATTAAATTGTGATTCTGTGAGAATTCACAGATAAAGTTTCTCTTTTTTAATCTTCCCCTTAACATTTGAAGGAATCTACATGTATGTGTGTGTGCAGGACGCTGACGGGGGGACTGGGATTGTTGTCCCAGGCCCAGTCCTGAGGAGGTCCCAAATATAGTTTTTGCACAGTTATATTTTTTTTACCGGGCGGCCCTAAATGTATAATTGTGTCCCGGGCCTGGGAATTCCTGTCTGTGTGTGCTCAAATTCCCCATACTTTTAGAGTTATAACTAAGGGATGGCAGCAGTGTATAAGAAATGAACTGACAGCTAGTAAATCTTTGAATACGGAGTGCTAATAATTATAAATGCAATGTCAGGCTCACAATTTTACAATTGAATTACTAAAAAAGTTGGAGAAATTACAAATTCAATGTGCATTGCATTATTAAAATATGAATTGATATGCAAATAAACATCCACCAAAAAAAAGGCAAGTGATGTATGCCCTCAAATCTGTAGATGTGCATGGATTTGTCCTTAATCCCTTAAAGAACTTGGGAGCAACTAGGGTATACAAACCTTCTGTATAGTGTAACATGTCATAATGCAATTGTGTAAAGGACAAATATACACACCTTTTGTAATGTTTAACGTGTCATAACGTTATTGTGTGTAGGACAGTGAGTGAGTGAAAAAGCGTGTGTGTGTGTGTGTGTGTGTGTGTGTGTGTGTGTGTG
>JACXGM010033465.1:0-12269 GCA_016801145.1 Umbra pygmaea
GGAGGTGGGGTTAATGGGAGGTGGGGTTAATGGGAGGTGGGGTTAATGAGAGGTGGGGTTAATGAGAGGTGGGTTTAATGAGAGGTGGGGTTAATGAGAGGTGGGGTTAATGAGTGGTGGGTCTGCGGTGCTGCAGTTTATATATTTAATGTAGTCCAAAGAGTTTTTGCCATAAACACGGAATTAATTTAACAAGAGCTTGTTTGAGTGCGAGCTGTATCCAGAAATTACGAAACGGAAGTTCGAGGGTTAGCCGTAGGTGGTGGTTTAGCGACAGGTGAGGTTATCTATAGGTGGTGTCTGCGGGGCTGCAGCGGGATGCTATAGGCACACATTTTGCCATCTGAGGAAAAAAGTGCACGTTGGCTGATTTATTCATGTGTGCGATGATTGGCCAGGGTATGCAGAAATCCACAGGGATGCAGAATTGGTTAAAACACTGGAACAAACTTTATCAATTCTGAGAGGTGCCGGATCCTGTTCCAGTAGGATCGAGTTTAATTTAATACTGGCATAAAAAATACAAATAATACATAGGGTGGAGTGGAAAGTATTTATTTTACATTGGGTAGGGCAGTGCATCTTTTTATGGATGATACGAGTTCTAACTAATATAGGAGAACATAAAAACCATCGGACTGACCCAACTATCAACGCACCTCATGAGGAGTCTAACCAACACTCTCCCTGACCATATTTCTCTCTTCCCAATCCCCTCTAACCATGCCTTGTTTTCTTCCCAATTCCCTCTAACCATGCCTCATTTTCTTCCCAATCCCCTCTAACCATGCCTTGTTTTCTTCCCAATACCCTCTAAACATGCCTTGTTTTCTTCCCAATTCCCTCTAAACATGCCTTGTTTTCTTCCCAATTCCCTCTAACCATGACTGGTTTTCTTCCCAATTCCCTCTAACCATGCCTTATCAGCAGCTCCGCCACTCCTTGGTTCATCCAACCACATGTCGCCGAGCCAACAATTCTTTTCCCACTGTTCATCCAACTGCACCTCTGTGATTGAATTTACAGGTGCCCAATCTAAACACAAGGAGTCGCTGGAGAGCAACATGGCAGAATAGATAATCTATTTATCTAACCAAAATCCTGGGCATAGCTCTGCCAATTTGCATTGTTCTGGAGCTCTGGTGAAAGCCGGAGATGCCGTAGTCAGGCTCGAACCATAGACCACCTGTAATGCAGCCCACTATTGCCATGTGGAAAACAACCACAATTTAATTACCAACTGGAAAATAGTCATGCAGTTTAGAATTAGTTTGTCAGGATGGATGGATTGGACAGTAATCAATAAACCTGAAAAAATCTGACAGAACCTGAGTGAACCTATGGGACAAAATAATTATGTGTACAATTATTTAATTTTTTTGGTATGAACGAATTTATTCACGTCCTGTGAATTGTCCCGTATGTTTAATAACTTGATCCCATACACTTAGTGTCATGATCTGCCCTCCTGTTCCTGTGTTTGTTGTTTTTGTATGTCTTAGTTTTCAGTGTGATCATGGTGTGGCCCAGATTGTATTTCATTCTTTAGCCTCAAGTGTGTGTGCATTTTTGGTTCACAATTGGTTAGGTCTTGTATTTTGTTAGTCTTTGTCGCCCTCTAGTGGGGGTTTGTGCATACATCTACACTAAAACGGCAAGTATTCTACATTCCAAAATGTCTACTGTCTCAGTAAGTGGTTGCAGCCATGTCTCAGAGATATCATAACAGAGATATCATAACAGAGATATCAGAACAGAGATATCAGAACAGAGATATCAGAACAGAGATATCAGAACAGAGATATCAGAACAGAGATATCAGACTGAAACCAATAGTTTCTTTTCCAGCTGAGCCCTGTGTACAGAGTCATTAAATATAATACAATTTAAAAAAACACAATTAACAATATCAATTAAATTCAACAGAAAACAGGTCTTTAAGCATAGATTTGAAGGTTTCTAAAGGAACCAACCCATCAAACTGAAGGTCTCTGTAAAGCATTCCGAGAGTTAGGAGTGTGTTATAAAGATGCAGTTTGTCCCAACTCTGAATGTAGCTATGTCCAACAGTACATTAAGATTAATGGAGAATATCTGGAGAATCACTGGTATTCAATTCAATTTTTAAAAAATTACAAATTTAAATGGAAGATACCTATACTATCAAATTAATTAAAAGTGTTCCACAAATAACAGTGAGTTTGATTTGTTTTAAAATCCTTACCTTCAATATCTTTGCCCAACAACAGAAATAAGTTCTCTGGTCTCTTGACAAATTCAACTGTTCTCTTCACAGTCCAAATGGTACCTTCAGATTCCTCTCAGACTTCTGCTTATATAGCCTGAAGATGATGAAAATAGCATACTTTTACTTTCATTCTGCACTTGTATACAGAATACATTGATGTTGGTTAGTTAGTCGTTAGTAAAGACTCAAAATACTTGTCAAAACATGTCAGCATTCATTAATATCAGGGCAATTAAGCTCCATACTTGTAAGGCCAAAATGTTTTGGTTTCTACCGGCTACTTAATTGTGTCCCAGGTCACATTCCAGCAATATTTAAGAGGGGAATTTAATAGGACATGTGTTCAATAACCCGGCCTACCCTGAACATGAGATAATATCTAACCCTTAATGTAGGTATTGCTTAAAGAAAATTACTATTTTTCAAGTCAGCTTCATTATGTGGTCCTGTCCTATTCTGATAGACACAGCAGGCTGCTCTTGGTGGAATGAGAACAGGGTGTCGAGACCTGCATCTACCAGCAGCCTTCCGTTGAGAATGCTCTATTTCTTATGCTACTCATATACAGCTATTACACCCATGACACCAAGTCATTGCCGTAATGCTGCCGATTGTACTGAGACGTGCCTAACACATGTTGAAGGAGATGTTTTGGGAAATAATTACTTTGTAGACTATGTGGATTTAGCAGATGTTGAATGGAAGATTCCACCGGACATTTGGTTGTGAAAGTCAGGTTTGGCACAGTGTTCAAACAAACATTCTGTGCTTTTGCAAAGTCCTGTTTTCATAAAGCATTTAAAAGTTAGAGCCACAGGAATAAAAAAGAATACACTTTTTATCTTTACGAAAATTACTGTGTTGCACTTGCACTGTGTAGGATTTCACAGAGTGAAGGCACAACTATACTTTCCGTGACCAGCTTCCTGAAGCTGTAGGACACAAGAATAACAATGAGGACACGATGACGAGTTGTGCTTCCAGTGTTTGTCAGAAATTATCATTATCATTATCCAGGAATATATCGTTTATTTTGTAAATGTCAACAAATACAGTTCCAGTGTATTCATGCTGGTCATTTTTTAAAGGTTATTTAACGTTAAAGAGCTGGGGGATGTAATGCGATCTGCGGTGGGGAGATACACGTCTGGCACAGGAGCATTGTGGCACAGGAGCATTGTAGCAAGTCACTAAAGAGAAAGTAATTTGATATTCTATGAAACGACAAGCATGTTTTTTACAGGTTCTCTCGTAACCGCATTTTCAAATAAGGCGTTCCCATGTGGGTTTGGATTTTCCACCTGTTTTGTTTTCACGGACTTTTTACTCTTACGCAATACCCAGGTAAAGTTAGTTTCACATTCGAGATTCAACAGACCAATAGTAAATCAGTTCAGGCTCCATTTAGGAGCGAGGGAAAAAAGTAAACATCTTTATTGCCGAAGAGGAGAAACCCAGATAGCAAAGAATATCATAGGGGCTTCGTTTTGCCGCCGGCCGTAAGCTGTGGGCCGTCCCGCCGGCGAGGAGAAAGCGTTTGCCGCCAAATCGTCACGCAGATATTTGTATCATTATATTAGCTTTGTAATCAACAGAACTGTTGCAGACATGCCAATCCACATGCTAAATATTGCACTACTTTATTATTGGACAAAAAGTTCGTTATTATTTTATTAGTAATCAATATATCCAATAGCCTATATTTAATATTGGTCTGTAAATCTTCAATACATTTTTGCCAAAAACTCAATGCAACTTATATTATTTTAATAGGTAGTGTATGTACCTCTTTGAATTGGTCAAACTTGTCTTCATTGATTTACTAATAATCAATTAATTGATGAAATCTCATTTTATTCTTTACATTTTCAGTGTCTTTTTTAGAGTTGTACTCATAAGTTTGCATAACCTGGCAGAAATAGTGAAATTCCAGCATTATTTCTGACAATATGACTGCTCATGCAAAAGATCTGACTGTTATGTAAGGATAGTGATCATATGAAACCATTAATTATCACATAGTTGTTGGCTCCTTTGTAAACCATACTGATAACAGAAATCACCCAAATGCCCTGATCAATAGTTTACATACCCTTGAATGTTTGCCCTTGTTACAGACATTAGATGACACACACAGGTTAAAATGGCAATTAAAGGTTAATTTTCCACACCTGTGGCATTTTAAATTGCAATCAGTGTCTGTGTATAAATAGTCAATGAGTTTGTTAGCTCTCACGTGGATGCATCGAGCAGGCTGGATACTGAGTCATGGGGAGCTGAAAAAAACGGCCAAAAAAATGCGTAATATGCTACTAGAACTGCATGAAGTTGGAAAAGGATATAAAAAGATAACTAAGGCCTTGCAAATGCCAGTCAGTACTGTTCAATCACTTATTAAGAAGTGGAAGATTCTGGGATCTCTTAATACCAAGCCATGGTCAGGTAAACCAAGAAAGATTTCAGCTGCTAAAAGAATTGTTTGGGATACAAAGAAAAGTAACCTTGTGAGACATACAGGCTGCTCTGAAAAAAGACGGGGTGGTTGTTTCAAGGAGAACAATATGACAATAATTGAACCAAAATGAGCTGGATGGTCAAGTTGCCAGAAAGAAGCCTTTACTGCGCCAGTGCCACAAAAAAGCATGGCTACAATATGCCTGACAACACCTTGACACCCCTCACAGCATCTGGCACACTGTAATTTGGAATGACGAGACCAAAATAGAGCTTTATGGTCACAACCACAAGCACTATGTTTGGAGAGGTCAACAAGGCCTATAGTGAAATGAATACCATCACCACTGTGAAGCATGGTGGTGGCTCACTGACGTTTTGGGGATGTGAGCTCAAAAGATTGATGGCAAGATGAATGCAGAATGTTATCAGTCAATACTGGCAGATAATTTGCATTCTTCTGCATGAAAGCTGTGTATGGGATGCTCTGGGCCTTTCCAGCACGACAATGACCCTAAGCACAAGGCCAAGTTTACCCTCCAGTGGTTACAACAGAAAAAGGTTCTGTAGTGGCCATCACAGTCTCCTAACCTTAATATCATCGGACCATTCTGGGGAGATCTCAAACATGCAGTTCAGGCAAACCCAAGACTTCATGACCTAGAGGCATTTTGCCAAAACAAAGGGGCAGCTATACCACCTGCAAGAATTCAGGGCCAACTATCACAAACGACGGCACGCTGTCATTGATGCAAAGGGGACAATACATTGTATTGAGGGTAACTGAGGGTATGCAGACTTTTGAACAGGGGTCATTTCTTTATTTTCTTTGTTGCCAATGTATAGTTTTATGATTGTACCATTCTGTTATGACCTATAGCTGAATATGAAACCCTCAAATTATTTTGCCTAATGTTTTCTTTAACAATTTTATATATGTTACCAATTCTCCAGAAGAATGCAAACTTTTGAGCACAAATGTATTTACTTTAATAATAGCTCACATACTTCTACAAGTGTTGGTATATTGAAATAAGGATTTATTGATTTGTTATAAATCAATATCTCTTATATCACATTTTATTCAGTAAATCTTCAATATCTTTTTGAAAGGTCATGAACACATCAAAGTTTATGCATATTATTCAATTCTGTTTGAATAGAATTCAATTCAATTTGAAGGGGCTGATAGGACATTCTAACTATAGAAAATGAAATACACACAAATTCAAAGCTCCTCTACCATTATGGTTCATGGACCGATATGACCACACACTGTAGTCCAGTGGACCGATATGACCACACACTGTAGTCCAGTGGACCGATTTGACCACACGCTGTAGTCCAGTCGGTTGCACTTCAGGATGTCAGTGGCTTCCGGAGTCAAAGATATTGAGCACAGTGACTCATTAGTATTTTTTCGAGGGTTACACACCGCTCTGTTGTTACGTCCACCCTTAAAAGTAATGGGTTTCTTCAATGCAATGCTGTTCGTGCACGTACCTTGTGAATGTCCCATAAAACCTTTCCTTAAAAAGATTGTAAGAGCCATAAAGTTAAAATATCATTTCGTAAGAGGTATTACTTGTTTATTTTTCAATAAACAATAGTGAGAATATCCTATTATTACACCCCTTTTTTGAATGGTGAAAAGAAACATTATGTGAATTCTGGATAGTTCAACGTTTGTCCACTCATGTTGAGTATAGTGTCTTAAAAGTTGGATAGTTCAATGTTTGTCCACTCATGTTGATTATAGTGTTTTAAAAGTTGCAAAATGGAAATTCCTCAAACGCTGATAAGAAGCTTTAAAATTGGTCTCAATAAGCTTGTAGCTGTTTTGTCTGGCAGTTAAACACAAATCAATGATCCTTTTTAACCAGAGAGTTATTCCAGAAGGCTGGTTTGGTGGTTTGGTGGTTTTGGTGAGCTCTGTCAAACCAGAACTGAAACTGTTTTGGCTTCAACAAAAGAGGGCTTGAATATTAGTAGCCTGATAATAAACCAAAGCAAATAGTGATCTTACTTTAAATAAAACAAGTGATATAAATGTTGAATTACTACTCTATATGACAACTACACAACAACCTAATATAATGTTCATTTTGATCCAGCATCAACTAAAGAAAGAACAAAGCTCTCTCACACAATGTAAAATATTTCAGAGGGTACAAATCTAATTAAATCTACACTTTTCATGAGGTTAAGTACATTTGAGGGTTTCATATATTTATTTTGTCCTGGGGAGTGTCATGTCATTTATTAATCAATTATATTTCAATATCTGTCAGCTGTTTACAATTGCATATTGACTTGGTGAACGTACAGTTAGATAGGGAAATATTTGGACACAAATACAATTTTCATAATTTTGGCTACGTACACCACCACAATGGAACTGAAATGAAACAACTGAGATGCAGACTTTAAGATTTAATTTGAACAGTAACAATACAAGTGGTGTGGGCAAGAACAGAGAGAAACACAAAGGGATCTGAGATAAATCAAATGGTATTTAAAAAGAAAACACACAGTGAACTAAATAAAGCAGCCTTGATGGGCAAAAGTACTAAAAAAAAGCAACACACTGAACACAGACTTACAGAACACGCAACTAGTTGACACCCACATTAACAGGACTTAAATACAACTACTAAAAGAATAATGTGATGCAGCTGTGTCATGACTTGATCTATTGGCTGGACGAAAACAGGTGATGAAGTCGTGAACAAAAGTCCAGCACGGGGCGACCATCACACTACCACCCCAAAGGCTCGGCTCCAGACGGGGAAGATGCTCCCTTAGGGGCGGAGCAGCTGGCATCATCCGTAGAGTTGGGAGCTGCATGGACAGTGGGCAGTGCAGCTGATACCGGCCATGGGGGCAGTGCAACCAGCACTCGGAGTAGGGGCGAAGCAGCAGGGGGCGTTGCTGCTGCAGGTACTGGCTGAGGTGTTGGGGGCGGAGCTAGGGCTGGGAGGTATGGCTTAAATTTAATACCCCAATATTTTTCAAATGTTTGCCGGTATCACGGTATATGAAGGTATTTAATTTTTTAAGTAAAGGGTTGAAAGAAATTAATTTGTTCGTTCATTATGGATTTTGTTGGAACATCAATAAACAAGACTGAGTAAGTAAAAGTAGTGCTATTGTTTAAATCTTTATTAAATGCAGGAATACTAATAAATATATTTGCAACCGCAAAAAACGAGCCTATCCACTGTCTATGGCTTTAGTACTGAACCGTGGCATGTCATGGCACCACCACAGTACTTGCTTAGGTTTATGAATTACAAAAAAGTCCCACTGTCATTTAACTAGATTTACTACTGGTATAGTTCTGACAATCAGATTGGTTTCACAGGTTCTGGGCACGGAAAAATATCCTTTGAACTCGAGCCAAACAACCCCCATAAGCTTTTTTCCCCTGTTATAACATTGGTTGAGTGGCTTAGTGCAGGCGCTAATAGAACCAAGCGTGTATATGCCGTCAAGAGCATAACAAATGTGTAGGTGGCAGTGTAACGAAAGGCTGAAGCCCACGTTAGCCAATCAGATTCCCAAAAATAGCCAAATGAAAATGTAAACATAGGTCGCACTTTTGGCGCAGGTGCATGTTCTGGCGCATACTGTGACGTCGGCTGCCTAAACCTCAGTTTTCTTTCGTTTACATCTCAACGGAGTTTTCAAATATCTCCACTTTGGCCGGAGTTTTTAGAAAGAATCGTTTTCAAGGGCGAATTCTCTGTTTGCGTGTAAACGAAGGGCACAAACGAAGGGATATATCTCAGTTTTTCAAAATAACCGTCCGTGTACGTGTAAACGGGATCTTAAACCAAACCATGTCCACACTATCGACGTTGCACCCTACATTGCAGTTTATCTAACTTCCAGGTGTTTGTTTCTCACGTGTGTTTGTGTGCGTCACGCAGTGGGCATTAAGATTTTAGGGGCGCAGTTTATTTCTAAAATAAGATTATTCTCAGTTGTTGCAGCTGGCGGAATGACAGATGAAAAAAATACCGGTAACGAATATAGCATACCGCTACATACATGAATACCGGTATATCGTTTTTTCCGGTATACCTCCCAGCCCTAGGCGGAGCCCCAGTCACCACTGTAGGGGGCGGAGCTCCAGGCATTGCTACAGGGGGCTGGTTCTCTTGTTGAGTAGAGGGGGAGCTCTGATCTCGAGTGCAGGGACCTGGACCCTTCGTAGTGGTGAGGGGTGGAGCCCTGGCCTCGGTTGCAGGGGACTGAAACCCTGGCAGTTGCGAGGGGGGCAGAGCCCCGAAATCTGATGCAGGGGGCGGAGGGGGCAACGGGGGCAGAGCCCCAGATTCAGTTGCAAGGGTCTGATTCCCTGGGCTTGGCGAGGCAGGCAGGACATCCGGCATTGATGCCACAGCGGACAGGGCCTCCAAGGGCAGTATGGTGGCGAGACAAGCTCAGAAGTTGGCGAGACAAGCTGGCCCCCCAGGGTCCAGTGGCAGAAGTGCTGAGGCAGGCTCTGGAGGCTGAAGCACTGAGGCAGGCTCTGGAGGCTGAAGCACTGAGGCAGGCTCTGGAGGCTGAAGCACTGAGGCAGGCTCTGGAGGCTGAAGCACTGAGGCAGGCTCTGGAGGTTGAAGCGCTGTGGCAGGGTCCAGAGGCAGAAGCACTGTGGCAGGGTCTGGAGGCAGAAGCACTGTGGCAGGGTCCGGAGGCAGAAGCGCTGTGGCAGGGTCTGGAGGCAGAAGCACTGTGGCAGGGTCCGGAGGCAGAAGCACTGTGGCAGGGTCCGGAGGCAGAAGCACTGTGGCAGGGTCCAGAGGCAGAAGCGCTGTGGCAGGGTCTGGAGGCAGAAGCACTGTGGCAGGGTCCAGAGGCAGAAGCACTGTGGCAGGGTCCAGAGGCAGAAGCGCTGTGGCAGGCTCTGGAGGCAGAAGTGCTGAGGAAGGTTCCAGAGGCAGAGTGCTGTGGCAGGCTCACCGGCCTGCTCCTCCTCATATTCAGCCATTGAATATTGCAGCATCAGCTCCATGGTCTCACCAGACTCCATGGGTGGTCGGATATTATATACGGTGTTGAGATTGGTACCCATGGAACCATGTTCTGTGCTGTTGGAGCCAATGCAGAAATGGGCCATTTATGATGGTATTTGGGGTTGTAGTGGCATTTCCAGTGGGTAAATAGGCCCCCTCATAGCCCCCCCCCGAAAAATGTATTCGGGAGGATCCAGTTCTCCTCCTCAAACTCCTCCTCTGGGAACCACAGGTTTATATCCTCATCATAATAAGGCCAACTTGGTGGTGTATAGCCAAACCTATTGTTGACTTCTCAGGTGTTGGTGATGGGAGCCCCTTCTCTATGCTGTGCTCTCCTCATGTTGCCATGAAGTGTGCAGTCTGTGCCTCTGGGAGTTGAGCTTCTCCTATCGTGAGGAAAGAGCTCTCAGCCTGTTTTCCCTTCTTCGGACTCGAAGTCCTTTTGTCTTTACGGTCGGGCATTCTGTCACAATCGTGGTGTGTAGTTGGAGGGAGACTGAGGCAGTAATACAGCGGTTTGCAGATTTGATAAACAATGCATGGTTCCAGACAATTCCTCAAATAGGATCATACCATATACAATACAGCACTAAACAACTGTGCTCTTAGAGTGGAACAGGACGCTTAGTACTCTAGACATACACATACAAACATATGTACAAAATATACTACTTACAACGCTAATACGTGGCAAGGACACAAAGTAGTGAGAGTCCATAAGCGTACATGTTTGGAGAACTCACAAATCCAAAATGAACAATAACCACATGAACAGAATAACATGCAGCAGTTTATATAGTGAACAACTACCTTCCTAATGAACACGGCTGAACTTAATTAACAATCCGATCTACAAGTCCCATCCTAACCTAACTAATACCTATGTCAGGAATGACCAAACAAGAGAGAGGTGTCACAGAGAACTTAAAAGGACAGTACATGAATAACCAAAAATCACAATGCAAGTTCGTCGTCCTGTCGCCAGTTCGTAGTTTGTCCCTCCTCAGACCACTGTCGGTATACTCACCACTGCTGACTGGGAGCCCCCACAAGCCTTTCCATTTTAGAGATGCTCTGACCCAGTCGTTTTGAGTTTTCAACAACTAATAATAACTAACATTTTAACACCACAAAATGACTAAAATAAATATTTTAGTAAGAAGATTAAAATTAAAACTATGGGCTGAATTTACTAACATTAGCGCAGTTTGCGCTGCGTCTGTTTATGCGCAATCAGCAGAGCAAGCTTAAATTTGGTGAAGAAGATATTAACATCTTAGTGCATGAAGTAACAGCAAACCTGATATATATTACAGGGCAGAACATCCACACCCTCGGAAAAACATCAAATTTCGATTGATATAACAAGTTAAATCAACTCGTTATCATCTACACGGAGAGAAGTGGAGGAGGTAAAAAGAGGAGAACCAGTTCAGGTCCACCAGAAATAGACACGCTAACTAGGTGGTGCAGCAAATACACGTTGCCGAAGTGGAAGGTGTGACGGCATAGATACTGCTGAGATCTCTGTAGGGAATGAAGGTGTGTGTGGCTTGTAATGATACTGTTGTGTTGGCGTTTGGGATATATGCATATGTGTAGCCTATATCATTGATATGTAAAGCCAACCGATGTGGTTAAGTAATTATATAGTGTTAAATCGCAAAATTGCTTATGAAAAATGGAACAGATGGAGGCATTTGTCTTTTTTTGTGCCAAGTGTATTTTATGCTATGTTTAAAACTTGTTGCTGTCACTGCTGCCATTGATGTAGCTATATTTGAACACACAGGAAAACGCGCTTGCTAGTTCAGACCTGCTTTTAAGAGGCGGAAAATTCCCCCTGCAGAATAGCGGCGCGCTTTTACTGGCAGTCTTTGTAAATACCACAGAATATATAATTAGGCGCACTTTACGCATATCCTCCCACCTTTTTGGGTGGAACTCCCACTTTCCCCATGACCCTCCCACGAACGCATATTGAAAGCGCATCTTGTCTCTTGTCGCTCATGTGGCAGGCAATCTGCGATTTTACCCAAGTGCGCCTGGTTTGTAAATAGCCCGCATCGGTTACGTCCGTCTTTGCGACCAATTAGCGCCTGGAAACAGTCGCCAACAGCTTGATAAATCTAGCCCTCTGTGTTCAGATAGGCTACTTGTTTGTGAGTCCCAAATGTGTGTAACATGTAATGTCCCCCGATGAACATAGTGGCCACATTTATAACTAGATTGGTAGCTTTACATCGACAAATAGTGTTTGAGTCATTGAGTGATATTCTAGGCCTGAATTATTGTTTTCAGTCCACACCTCTTTTGACTGCCAGCCAGTAGCCCCACCATTATAATCCATCTGAACTACCCTGATAAAGAGGGGGTAGACTCTGACGTTGTTCATTGCCATTCCTCCTTTCTTTTTTGCTGTCTCTTTCTTTGAACATTGGTCATTCTGTAACAAGATGCCAAGGAATGTACCAACCTGTTTTTCTCAGAATGTACCAACCTGTTTTACTCAGAATGTACCAACCTGTTTTTCTCAGAAT
>JACXGM010033466.1:0-12268 GCA_016801145.1 Umbra pygmaea
CACACACACACACACAAACATTTTTCTATCCTTGTGGTGAAATGAATACAAACCCTGACTGGGAATCAACAAGCCCCATAGCAACAGTCAGGTGGACTGGGCATCTGTAAAATAACTGAGCTCCAGTCAGAGGGGTCCGTACACACATTAACATTTTACCTATTTGGTTGGATAAGCTGTATAGAATAAAATGTCTTGCCGTGCCTTAAGTGATATTAAACAGTCCCAAATCTGTTGGAGTGTGGAGAGTAAGGACTAAATTATTGAAAGTAGAAAAATTAGGGATGATGATGTAATGTATAAATTTGAGCTCACCAAAGCAATTGTCTTTTCCAATTAATCAGTGGTAGGTAGTTACAGGTATACAAATCAACAAAATGAAAAGGGTTTCTGATCCAAACACTCAATTATTTATGAATGAAAATCATGGAAATTGTCAGGGGTGCCTAAACCTTTGATTACGACTGTATGTAATCATTTCCTTGGCTGGATATGGTTGAAAGCAAAAAAACTTTGACCCTGGTGGGCAGTACCAGAACAGCGGCTTGATACACTCAACCAATAATGTTGGGCAGGAGCCCTTCCCATATTTCTTTCTCATTGTATTCTAGCTCAAATGTATGCTTGGAATTACCATTCAATAATTCTTTATCAAAGTTGAAATTGTCCAGCTCTTCAAGTATTTCCTCACTTGCACTCACCATTGTTGAGAAAAATCCAACTCTAACTCTTTCTAAATAGCTATGTAGCTACTTAACGGAAGAATGTAGAGTTGTATTCCCGTTTTATTATCCAATCAACTCGAGTCAGGGGCGTGACGACAACAGATAAGGAAGTCAACTGTGCGCCTCCCCTGAGTGTAGCTGTAATGTAATTTTTTTTTGCCAGTGACATAAATGGCATACAATTCACAAACTTACGGTGGCCGGTTTGGGAACTTCAGAATGCAGTGAAAATGTTTTTTTGTGACTATAATGTCGGAAACATGACCGAGAAATTAATGAAGGTGTCTGGGGTCTGGACTGTTCCTTTAAGGTCACAATGACTTGCAGTCAGGTGCTGTGTACATTATATTGTTTTTCCATGCACTCACAGGGTTTGGATGTTTTTTTACTGCTATACAATGTTATAGCAACCGGTTGGAGTTTTTGTTGGATGAAATTATTGATATGGAAGGCTGTGCAAAATAAACCCTTTGCTTAGAATTTGAGCTAAAGCCAAAAGAATTTGCAGTTAACACATTTCTTTAGGTAAATGAACCAAATTTAGCATTTTCAGTGTGTACATTATTGTGGAGCCTACTTAATTTCGATCTTATCTCTTCTCCAAGGAAGTCTCAGTTCCACTTCTGCCTCGCCTGAAAGGTCCATCAGTTTCATAACATCAACTCTATGTGATTTGATTGTACTGTTTTCGTCACGTTTTTAATGTTGCAAGTAACAAAAGATGTAGGTCCCAGAGGACTTTGCATGTAGCCTTGGAGTAGGAAAGCATTAAGATGAACACAACAAGAAATTCAACATAAGCAAACAGTATGATGACACAGTGAGAAACAAACAATGAAAGTCATCTCACACACACAGAAATACGTACAAGTAGACAATTACACTAAGGCACATTCTCCCAGATCTTACGTACATCTGGCTAAAACCTTGGTCCCAGGTTCAAGGGGAATGAGATTTAACATTGCTGTCTTCTCAGACGAAAAAATAACATGACCCACATTCTTTCTTTTGTTAATTAATAAGCCTCTTTTCACCTTGTCTTTATTTAATTCAGCACTTCATCTATAGTGGGATTTTTCACTGACAGCAAGATGTATTCCCCACTTCACTTAAGTCAGGCATTTCTATCTAACTTTCACCAAGAATGGCCCTAAGGCTAACTGTGTTTCTATCTGTCTCTTTTTGTCTGTCTACCACTGTTTCATCTACAGTACCTCTGTACTTTGTGCACACACACACACATTTTTTTTATCCTTGTTGGGAAAGGAATACAAATCCTGACTGGGAAATCCAACATCAGCAGAAGAAAAATTAGGGATGACGATGTAATGTATTTCTTAGTGAGAAAAATCTAAATCTACAGGAGTCTGTGTACAATACACAGGCATCACATCACATTTAATTGTTCTAATAGTGCTGGTAGACAAAAAAGGCATCATGGTGGTTTATGGATGCAATGTGTAATGCCTAACAAACTTTGTTCCACATGGCTGTATACATAATTGTTGAAATACTGTATAGCATGTAAGAATTTTACCCCATTCATCCAGCATGCATGTCTTCAGCTGTACAACTCTACTTTGTTGCCTTACTTTGTGCTTCATGTTTTGCCACACATTCTCAATTGGAGACAAGTCAGGACTGCAGATAGGCCATGCTAGCACCCACATTCTCTGTTTACGCAACCTTGCACTTGTACTATGGGCAGAATGTGGTTTAGCATTGTCCTGCTGGAAAATGAGGGAACGTCCCAGATAAAGACAACGTAGAGTATGGATCGCAGCCTATGTTGCTCCAAAATGTGTACATATCTTTCTACATTAATGGTGCCCTCACATATTTGCAAGTTACTTACTCCATGGGTACTGACACAACCCCATACCATGACAGATGCTGGCTTTTGGACCTGACGCTGACAACAGCTTGGATGGTCCTTTTCGTCTTTGGCCCAGAGAACACAATGGCAGGTTTGTCTAAAAACTACTTGAAATGTTGACTCATCAGACCACTAAACACGAATCCACTGTGCTACTGTCCATCTCAGATGAGCTTGAACCAACAGAAGTCTGGCTTCAGCTTTGCATTGTAAAGCCTTAACTAGCATCTGTGGATGCAACAGAGAATTGTGTTGACTGACAATGGAGTACCAAAGTATTCCTGAGCCCATGTCAGGATATCCATTACAGACTCATAACGTTTTTTAAGATAGTAACATCTGAGGGATCAGAGATCACATACATTCAGAAGTGGTTTTCAGTATTGCCCTTTATGCACCAGGCTTTTACCGGAATCCTTGACTATTTAAATTATATTGTGAACAGTCGAAGGTGACATGCCCAAAATCCTATCGACTTGTCTTTGGGGAATTTTGTTCTCAAAGTGTCCCATTAATCGCAGACGCATCTGTTGGCGGATTGAAGAGACTCGATCGAAGAGACTCAATATTTTGGAGGCTCCTTAATTACTTTGATTACACGATTGCCTCACCTGTTTCACATCATCTTCTTATTTTTTTAAAGTGTATACTCTTATAAAACACAAAAATTCATACAAATGGCATGATATGTCTACAAAAAACTTTTTTATTTTTACAAGACACACCCATTCATACAAATGGCCAAGTTAGCAGCCAACAACGTCCTAGTGTCAAATTAGAACTCAAGTTTCATATAATCACATGCTAATTTCTCTACTTTGTGCACTTATAGTATTGATTTAATAATAAATAAATAATAATATAAAGGAATCTAATGTGAAAGCAAACCACAGCATTCCAATGTCCATTGTTCAAATGTTTCCAAGCCAATGAAAATAAACACTGAGCGGACTAAACAAAGACCAAATGGTTGTGGATTTTCAAGCACAGAAAAATCTAGAAAAAGGCCATAAAAAAGGCCATGCAGGATGATAACTACATATGTAAACAACTGGATTAGAATAAGATAAACTTATTTCACTCACCGATCTAAAAGGGGATCTTTCCCTTCTAAATACATATCCTCGGTGGAGTCGAAACTGTGGTGGCCTGCAGTAAATCATCAATTCTGTGTAACTTTTGCTGCAAATCTCTTGCAAAACATCGATAAAATTGATATTTCTCTTTTTCAAAAAACTTTTAGACCTATGGCAAGCATTTCATAAAAGCTTTAAAATGAACGAAGTCGAAAAACAGAAAACATATTTTGTGTCTGGAACACCACGAAGACACTGCATACAAGTCTGGAATCCTGGACATCTGCACGGTTACGCCAGAAAAAGTAAATGTACATTAGTATGCCCAGCCGTTGCCATGACACTCAAAATTTAGCTCAGGTGCATCATGTTTCCACTGATCACTCTTGAAATGTTTCCACACCCTGATTGGATTCCACTTCTGGTAAATTCAGTTGATTGGACATGATTCAGAAAGGTACACACCTGTCTACAGTATATAAGTCTCACAGTTAACAGTGCATGTCAATCCCAGCCCAGCACATTGACTTACACATGATGAATTCTCCCGTAATACACATTTGTCATGGGCTGTTTGCAAAGCCCCAGGTGGGTTCTTTCAAAATCGTCTTGTGCGCACCTCTGCAGGTTGCGTGAAATTCAAAAGAGACCTGCAAAATTACACACTACAATTGTGTCTCGTCGTGAGCTGTAAACACAACCTAATTCAGCAAAGTTGATTGGATGGCACTTTACAGATGGACAATGACACAAAACATACTGCTAAAGCAGTGGTCCCCAAACCCTTCCATGGAGGGCCTAGTGTATGCTGGTTTTTGGTCTTACCCTTCAATTAGAGCATAATTAGGACCTACACTGCCAGATGAGGGGAGATACTAACCAATTAGTGAGCTACTCCATCAGGTTTGTACAAGGTAAAAGCAAAAACCTGCATACACTAGAGCACTGGTGTCAAACCGGTTCCATGGAGGGCCTAGTGTATGCAGGTTTTTGCTTTTACCTTGTACAGGGCTGATTTGAGTAGGTCACTAATTGGTTAGGATCTCCCCTCACCTGGCAGTCTAGGTCTTAATTGGGCTCTTTTTGTAGGGAAAACCAAAAACCAGCATACACTAGGCCCTCTCTGGAACCAGTTTGACACCTGTGCACTAGGCCCTCCATGAAAGGGTTTGATGACCACTGTGCTAAAGCAACCCAGGAGATTTTATGTCAAAATGGAATATTGAGCAATGACCTAGTCAATCAACTGATGTCAACTCGATCGAGCATGCATTTGAATTGCTGAAGACAATACACAAGGTAGAAAAACACATGAAGAAACAACAACTGAAGAAAGCTGCAGTAAATCCCTGGCAAATCATCACAAAGGCATTTGGTGATGTCCATGCATCCCATACTTCAAGCAGACATTGCCTGCAAAGGACTCTCGACAAATTATTAAAAATGAACATTTTATTTATGAATGTGTAAATTTGTCCAATTACATTTGAGCCCCAGAAATGAGGGGACACTCGTTGCAATTCCTACACGTTTCATACAATATTTTGTTCAATCCCTTGAATTAAAGCTGAAAGTCTGCACTTCATATGCGTTTTGCTTGATTCATTTCAATTCCATTGTGGTGGCATACAGAGCAAAAATTATGAAAATGTACCTAACTGTAGCAGCCCTGAATCTCATGAATTACCAGGAAACTATTTTGAAAATCCCAATTGTGTGAATATGAAGGGCTCTCTCAATGCAATCCTGACACTAGGATCTGTTGTATGTGGGCACGGATGATGAATGGGCGCTGGTGGTCTCAACTTCAAATTCCGAGGAAAGCATGGTTTTTTGTTTTCTTTTAATCCAGCGCAATGCACATTTGTTTCTCTGGACAGGCAATGTGTAAATGTCTGTGTTTTTGTAATGTTAACCCTAACGCTAATCGTAACCATGGTGATGTGATGCCTATCCCTGACCATAACCGTAAACGTTTCAATGCAATTCATTGCAATCACATTAAAGACCTAAACAATTAAAAAAATGTATGATAAAATGTGTTGGTAAAATGTTAAAAATATTGAAAAATGTTGGCATATAACCTAATTCATGTTTTCAAATAGGTCTCCTGACGACAAAATTCCAGAGAACTTTGGGTCAGTATGGTTGCATCCTTGTTTCTGCTATAGTGTCAGATAGTAGCTTCCTCTGTGGGAGTACATATCCTATGAATCTCACTCTTGTTTAGTATCTTATTGTGGACTCATTAACACAGATGTCAGAAAGTGCAAGAGATGCGTGCAGATCCTTAGCTCTGGGTTCTGTGTCCATTACCCAGCATGCCCTTGCCATGAGCTTTGCTGGATGTCCAATCCTAGGGAGAGTAGCAGTGGTTCTGACTTTTGCTATTTATGGACCATCTGTCTGGCTCTAGAATGACAGAAGTGCAAGTCTTTTCGAATGGTTTTGTAAGCTTTTATGAGCTTTAACAGCTCCTCTCCTGAGGTCATATGACATGTATTTTAACCGGGCCATATTCCACTTCAAAATATATTTGTTTTGAGAAGCTGACTTTCTTGGTAACAAACGTTTGTGAGTATGTTTTATATGACAGCACACATCTAACCCAGGCATGCATGCCATCTCTTTTATTGGAATACTTGACTTGAATTACCCTTATTGAAAGAATGTATTATCCTCGCGGTTTTCCCAGCCTATGGTGTTTATGTTTGACAAATGTTGTCAATGTAAACATGTGAAAGTACATATTTGTGTGTTACAAACATGTACCCAGTGGGTTTATTAATTTTAAATATTAGAAGAGTATCACACTATTTTACAAGCCATTTATTTGAGTACAGGTAATTCATAATTATTCACAAACGTTCTTGCAATTGTCCTAGCTTAAAAACCCTTGTCACGGTAGTATGGTTGAGGATTGAAGAGATCGAAGCAGGACTGTGTCATTAAGGCAGAATATTAATTAATACCTGACCATAAACAGTAATGCCCAAAACAAGAAAAGACCTTGCCTAACACAACGGCAATATTAATTCTATGGAAACAACGCAGCAAAACATGATAACATGGACAATGAAGCATACACATTCGACTGAACAGAGGCTATATATAGACAGTAATCAGTAAAAATAGAAATGGTGACTGGAGTAATGATGAGATATGGAAAAGGTGTGTGGGAATAAAGATGGATAGGGCACCTGGTGTGAATGTGAGAGGAATATCTGGAAATGTCCAGAGAGAGGCGCCTGAGGCCATGGAACAGATAATCAGGCTGAGGGAATAGTTACATCGATTTGTGAAAAAATATTTGTTGATGGTATTTTAAAATGTAGCTGTACTGTACACCAATCAATCGAATCTAATAAAATTCATGAAGTACAGACATTGTAGTGATAATACAGATACCAGGCTTAAAACCTTAAAAAGTAGTCAACAACACAAAATGAATGCATAGACACAAGGAAAAACTCCCTAGTGGGGTTGGAACCTACTGTATGGAAAACAATAGCAAGGAGGCATAATCCGAAGATTGAAAAGTACCATCAGTTCAGTGCGTTTGGACTACCAAATGGATTAGAATTTCTATCTCACTATCTGGAACATTATGGCTAACTAGCTGCTACCGACTAGAACTAGCTGCAAACCTACTAGCCGACAACGACTAACTAGCTGCTACCGAATAGCAGACAATGACTAACTAGCTGCTACCGACTAGCTGACAACAACAAAAGCGCTGCTAAAGACGAGCCGACAACAGCTATCTCCATTGTTAGCTGAGCTAATAACAACACCATTAGCTAATAACATTGTTAGCCTGCTAGCAACAGAGCACTGAGCTCGACCTACCCCACAACCTTCTCCACATTTTTTGGGCTCAATATGACATAATGCATGAAAATCAATTTCTCAGAATGTTGGATATTTTCATGTTTATAAATCCAAAACTATAATACACTTCACTGAAGGACAAGGTATGACCCTTTAAGAGGCCATAATATCAAATTACTGTAAAACAAGACTGGTTCTGATTAAATTAAAATGTAATGGTGAACAGTGAAATGCAAAAGAGCTTCATAAACACTATTCAGCACAATGTAAGTAGAGTCCTGACTATCACACACAAGAGCTCGTTGGGCATTCCAAAACCACAGACATTAATATGGAGTTGCCCCCCTTTGCGGCTATAACAGTCACCACACTTCTGGGAAGGCTTTGTACAATATTTTTGTGTGTGTCTGTGGTAATTTTTCCCATTTGCCAAAAGAACATTTATGAGGTCAGGTACCAATCCGGATGAGAAGGCCTGGCTCGCAAGTGCTGTTTCAATTCATCCCAAAGGTGTGAATTGAAACAGCACACCATTGGGATGAATTGAAACAGCACTTCATCCCAAAGGTGTTCAGTGGGTTTGAGGTCTGTGCAGGCCTCTCAGTTTCTTCCAGGCCAGACGTATCAAACCATTATGGACCCCGCTTAGTGTACAGGGGCATTGCCATACTGGAACAGGAATGGGCGTTCCCAAAACTGTTGCCACAAAGTTGGAAGCCTCCAATTATTTTAAATGTCTTTGTATCCTGTAGTGTTAAGATGACCCTTCACTGGAACTAATGTTCCGAGCCCAAACTGTAAAAAATAGCCCCAGAGCATTATCCCTTCTCCACTTTTAGTAGGGGTGGGTGTCCAGATACAGTATTTTGGCTATAATGCACTTTCAAGCAGCAGTCTATAAATTAAACAACTAAAGTAAAATATGAGTAAATTATGATTAAGGCAACCAGAAATCACCCTTTAAACTGATGATTACAAACGTGCACCGTTTTGAAAATCTCATTTATTTCAGATTGTCCAGGAGATTGTTCTGAATGATAGTACCATAATGGCTGAAATTGGCTCAAATATAAAAATAAATAAATAAAAGCACAGCATCAGAACATCTCAGGGACTGACAGGGCAGATATCTTTAAAACATGTCAGACTTGTATTTGGGTGCAAAGCCATATAGTGCGTTAAAAATCAATAGAGCAATTTTAAAATCAATTCAAAAACTAACAAGCAGGCAATGCAAGGACTTATTGGTATTATGTGTGCTCTCTTTCTGGTCGTGTTAGCACCCGAGCTGTTGAATTCGAAATTACTTGTAATTTTGCTCATGTACTATTTGTTTGGTAAAAGACCATCCAAAATGGAGCTGAAATAATTGAGGCTGCTAGTGATAAAACATGCATTAGCCACTATGTGCTAGTCTGGCAGAGAAACTGACACCATTTGCAATGTTTGAAATGCTAATGAAATGCTAATATTGTAACGTTTATAATGTGGGCCTCAACAATAGACTGAGTCTAAAATCACATCTAGGATTTGAGCCTCGTGGGTTGTCTAAATGCAGAGAGTGCAATATATTTCTCTTTTTTCTTAATTATCTCATTTCAGACAGTTATTGAATGGTTATTGGCTTCATGTTTTAAGACAGATGTTTTTTACACTGCCTTTAATGTAACACAAAATGTTAAGGGAATATATTAACAATGTGGACAAGAAAAAGTGTGCTTGTAGAGACCTCTCTGCCTATAGATAGTGTGTCGGACAGAGAGGCCATATAGTTTTAAATCGATCACGCAACATCTTGCTGTATAAAGGTACACCATATAATTCTGGCTCATAGGACTTTTAGTTATTGAAAAGTGTTCTCCAGGCAGATCTGCCTTTGAGGCAGAAGTCCTTTGATTGGTTGATTTAAAACTGAGGGCAGACCTCACATTAAGTTGAATTTTGATTTATTTGATTTATATATATTTATATGATATAGCACAGGATTACATTTTAACACTCCAGTGTGGTTAAGTTTAGGGTTAATGTTAGGTGTATGGTTAGATATGATTAAAAACTGAGAAAACTATGCTCATGTGCACATTTTCAATGTCATGTGAGGTCCGCCCTCCGTTTTGAATCAACCAATCAAAAGACTTCTGCAGCAGTATTCTGCAGCAGCAGTATTCTAAAGGTTATAACAAAAAACAATGCTTGGATCTAATAGTTAATTACATTCATAATGCATTCATTTGACTCAGTAGAGTTTTTGGAAAAAGATAGTGTTTTGCTGGTCGACCACACATGCTTCGTTATTCATCTGAGGATAAGCTACAGTAAATAGGCTACTGTTCCTGTAACAATTAATCAATAAGGCTAATGGAAAAACACTTATCACATTTAGAGTTCCAATTGTGTGGAATGATTTGCACACCCATGACTTAACATTTGAAGACTCATCTCTTCAGTAAGTTATGTGATATAGTGTAGTCTGGCCCAGGGGGCTAAAAGAAAACGGAGGCACTGTTGATGAACCACCCATACTGGCTTGCCTGGTAGGCTCCCCTCTCTCCACTGGGATATCCTCACTCCAGCGCCACTCTGGGGCCGATTCACTGGCCTGTGAACGTTGCACCATGATACCCTACACTTGTGGGATGGGAGTACACTGTGTGGACAATACTCTACCCTCTGTCAGGGTGGTTACGGTCTGTTGGTGACCCTTTAGTGGTGTGGTCTTGGCAATGTTAGAGGGTCTGAATCAAGCCTGTTTGCTCCTGCCCAAGGTTCTCTTTGTGCATGACCTTGTCAACCGAACGTCCCCAGATGTTACACAGTAAAAACTGTATAATTAGTTATACACTTACTAAATGAAATTTGGTCCCACTCTATTTTGAGTAAAATATTATTTATTCTGCTCAGAGTGAAATGTATTTGAATGCTTTGTCTTTTAGGTCAATCAATCAAATTTATTTTATAAAGCACTTTTAACAACAGCAGTCATCACAAAGTGCTTTGACAGATACCCCACTTAAAACCCCCACGAGGAAGCAACAAGTGATTCACAAAATGCATCTCACTAGATAAAATGTAGGTCATTCTGTCCTTTCTCAGTCCCCATTTAAGTTTAATTTAAATGTGACGGGAGACAAGAGACAGCTTATATATTTATTTTTGGGGTCAGAGTTGTATCGAGGTTCTAGACCCAATGTATGCCCATTCTAATGTTTCTGATGACTCTTGTCTCCATCCTGTGCCCCCCCAACTGTGCCAGTGCCCAAGTCACTGCTGTTGGTGATCACGTTTCCACCTGGTGACTCCGCCTGTACATCTCTAGAGAGGGTTACGTTCTCCCGGCCTAAGACCACAGAATTGTGTTGATGCTACACAAAGATGGTGGTCACAGCCCACCCAATCCTATGCATTTAGGCAGTTTTCCTGGCCACTGTGCATCACTTGTTGTTGCTTGCTCTTGAGGTTTTTAGGCCGGGTATCTGTCAAAGCACATTGTGATGACTGCTGTTGTAAAAGTGCTATATAGATAGATTATAGATGCATGAAATACAATGAGAAAAAAAAACCTAGGAAATATCTGTTTCGCCATGTTAGGTACAATATGTATTTTACCATGCATTTCATTGAAGAATGTTAAGCTTGGAAGGACAACACCTATGTTAGGATTAAGGACAAAACAGATTTCATTTGAAATCCCAGCATGCTGATGTATTCCTGAACCATATACAGTGCATTAATTATTCATGCCATATAAAGCACAATGTCTCCAGTTGGTGGAATCTAAAATCTAGATTTGATTGAATGCTCATTCTCTTGATTAACAACTTCACATGCAATAACCACCATACAGTAGTTAAATGTAGAATATGTAAATGTAGAATATGTAGAATAAATGTAGAATATGTAAATGTAGAATATGTAGAATAAATGTAGAATATGTAGTTTTTGGCCACTAGTGGTCTCTCAATCAAAACAATAGCAAAAAATGTACTTGGATGATGTCGGGAAGTAGCGTGGGATCATGGGTTTTGTTATCGTCATCAATGACAACCTTCTAATCTAGCGTCTCCGGCAGAAAAAAAATTTCACTGACAAGGTAATGTATTGTTAAAATATTATAACTTTATTTACGTTATGTTTGGCGGTTTCCTGGAACTTAGAGCAACTAGAGCAGTCAAAGGTTATATGACGCCATTGACGGAAGACAAAATTATATGTCCTGTGTCTTCGAATTATATTACAAATTTCTCTGGGTTTGAAAGTTGGTGGAAACATTTAGGATAATGTAAGTACACAACTAAGAAAAATTTATAATATAGGTATAGTGATGTTTGATTTTTAAATGCAAAGCACATCTTTTGTTATTGTTTTGGAAAACGACATATTGTACCTTTAAGGTAGAACCGCTGCAACCACTTCCATAATTATTTAGTACCAAGATCAGTTCATCCCAAATTCCATCCTGTATCAATATTAGCACTTCACATGCATCACTTTCAACAACAAAAACAAAATTATAGTTGATTTCAACATAATGCACATAACTATTATCAGTCCCAAAACATTTGGGCCCGGTTCCCCAAAACGTTCTTATCGCTAAGTAGTTCTTAACCTATTCCTTAACCTCTCTCTTAACCTAATGGCATGGTTCCCGAAACGTTCGTACGCTAAGTATATCTTCTGTAAGTCATACTTTCGTAAGGTTGGTCTGGACCATTCGTAGCTCTCTCTTAGCGTTGTTTGAGCTCAAACCGCTAGTCGCCGCC
>JACXGM010033467.1:0-12380 GCA_016801145.1 Umbra pygmaea
GGGGGGGGGGGGGGGGGTTTGTTGGGTCAGACCCCGATGGGGGGCCGAGACTGAGACCTACATGGAAAAATATGCACCAAACACCACGAAATTGTGCTGTTTTCATGAATACAAATGTTGGGTGACCCTCCCACCAGACTAAAAAAAATTGAGAGACAGTGGGATCTTTGGCTGGCCTCTGGCAGCTTCGTCAGGTGCGGCAGCTCTCTCGTCAGGTACGGCAGCTCTCTCGTCAGGTGCGGCAGCTCTCTCGTCAGGTACGGCAGCTCTCTCGTCAGGTGCGGCAGCTCTCTCGTCAGGTGCGGCAGCTCTCTCGTCAAGTGCGGAAACGTTAGATCATACGCGAAACGTTTTCATTACACAATTGGCAGCTCTATCTAACCGTAGTAAGGTAGACAACAAGCTACAACACGGTTTTCATCCGAAATAACCGTCGAAATTTGTGGATAAATGAAATGCAGCAATGTGAGCGTTCTGCCTCCAGCCGAACGTCTAGGCACCGTCTACAAAGTGCAAAACCGAAAGTCGATACAAACATACATTTCAATAGCTTCAATATTGTTTAGTGTATTTCTTCCAAAATCACTACACACATCTAGGGCCTCGCTATCAACTTACTACAACTGTTATTTTTTTAAAGAATGCTCTGCCTATTTATTATATATTTTTATTGGAATAAATTCAATAGCTTCACTGTTGTTGAGTCTATTGCTTCTAAAATCGGTACACACACCTAGGGCCATGCTATCAACTTACTACAACTGCTATTTTTTTAAAAGTATTGCTCTGCCTATTTATTATATATTTTTATTGGAATAAATTCAATAGGTTCACTGTTGTTGAGTGTATTGCTTCCAAAATCACTACACACATCTAGGGCCTCCCTATGAACTTACTACAACTGCTATTTCTTGAAAATATTGCTCTGCCTATTTATTATATATTTTTATTTGAATAAATTCAATAGCGTCAATGTTATTTGGTCTATTGCTTTGAAAATCACTACACACATCGAGGGACTACCTATGAACATACTACAACTGCTATGTTTTGTAAATATTGCTCTGCCTATTTATTATATATTTTTATTGCGATACAAATTCAATAGTTTCATGGTTGTTGAGTCTATTGCTTCCAAAATCACTACACACATCTAGGGCCTCCCTATGAACTTACTACAACTGCTGTTTTTTGAAAATATTATTCTGCCTATTTACTATATATTTTTATTGGAATAAAATCAATAGCTTCACTGTTGTTGAGTCTATTGCTTCCAAAATCACTACACACATCTAGGGCCTCCCTATGAACTTACTACAACTGCTGTTTTTTAAAATAGTACTCTGCCTATTTACTATATATTTTTATTGGAATAAATTCAATAGCTTCAATGTTATTTGGTCTATTGCTTCCAAAATCACTACACACATCTAGGGCCTCCCTATGAACTTACTACAACTGCTATTTTTTGTAAATATTGCTCTGCCTCCGAAATCACGTTGCCGAAATCACGTTGCCAACGTGATCTCGTCCAAATCACGTTGTCAAAAAAAACAATGTCTCCGAAATCCCGTTGCCGAAATCCTGTTGCCAACGGGATCTCGTCTAAATCACGTTGTCAAAAAAAATGATGTCTCCGAAATCACGTTGCCGAAATCACGTTGCCAACATGATCTTGTCCAAATCACGTTGTCAAAAAAAATCACATGACCAAAATCACATGACCGAAATCCCATTGCCGAAATCACGTTGTCAAAAAAAAATCATGTCTCCGAAATCCCGTTGCTGAAATCACGTTGCCAACGTGATCTTGTTTAAATCACGTTGTCAAAAAAAAATCACGACCGAAATCACATGACCGAAATCCCGTTGCCGAAATCACGTTGCCAACGTGATCTTGTCCAAATCACGTTGTCAAAAAAAAATCACATGTCCGAAAGGTACAAAAAGTAGTTTTCCAAAGCAAAATATGTTGTTTGCATTAAAAAAGAAAACATCACTATACCTATATTATATATATTTCTTAGTTGTGTACTTACATTATCCTAAATGTTTCCACCAACTTTCAAACCCAGGGAAAATTTGTAATATTATTATTTTTCTGCCGGAGACGCTCGATTGGAAGGTTGTCATTGATAACAAGAATAAAACCCATGATCCTACGTTACTTCCCGACGTCGTCCAAGTCTTTCATCTTTTGCTATTGTTTTGATTGAGAGACCCCTAGCGGCCAAAAACGACATATTGTATGTTTAAGTTAGAGGTGGAGAAGTGTAATGTCTGTTGTATCTTGTAACTTTCTTCCGTCTTGCTATTTCTCCTGTTTTAGAAAAACATTATAATTTCTTGTTTAACTTCAGTACACTGTATTGCCACACTGTTATTATACAGCGGATGTTATGCTGATGAAAGTATTCATTAGAAAATGGCCACACTGTGGTCATAAAGGTATGGACATGGTCAGTAACAATACTCTTGTTTTGCTTTGGCATTCAAATGATGCTCAATTGGTACGAAAAAGGCCCAAAGTATACCAAGAAAATATGTCCCACACCATTACACCACCACCAGCAGCCTGAACCGTTGATACAAGGCAGGATGGATCTATGCAGTCATGTTGCCATTTCTGACCCTACCATTTAAATGTTGCATCAGAAATCAAGACTCATCAGATCAGGCAAGAGTTTTCCAATCTTCTGTTGTAAGGGGCCTGCGCAAATTGTAGCCTCAGTTTCCACAGTCAGTGTTGTGCATTCAGAAACGATCTTCCGCTTACCTTGGTTGTAACAAGTGGTTATTAGAGGTACTGTTTCCTTTCTATTATCTCGAACCAGTCTGGCCATTCTCCTCTGACCTCTGACATCAACAAGGCATTTTCACCCAAAGAACTGCAGCTCACTGGATATTTTCTCTTTTACTGACCATTCTCTGTTAACCCGAAAGCTGGTTGTGTGGGAAAATCCCAGTAGATAAGCACTTTCTGAAATACTCAAACCAGCCCGTCTGGCACCAACTTATTTGGCACGTTCCAAGTCTCTTAAATCACATTTCTTCCCTATTCTAGTGCTAGCTTTGAATTTCGGTAGAGCGTTTTCACCATGTCTACATGCATAAATACATTAACTTGCTGCAACTAATTTAGCTGATTAGATATTTGTGTAACTATCTGTGAACTGGTGTACCTAATGAAGTGTACGGTGAGTGTATATTTATGTAATCACCTATAGTTACCAATTTACAATAATGTAAACAATATTATTGAAATAGTTGTCCTTACAACCGGTGACATTTCAGTATTATTATTATTTATACATTTTATGTGCTTATTTTTCTCCAAATTGGTTTTGCCCAATTTCCCACTTAACTAACCATGCCTTGTCTGCAGCTCCACTATTCCACAGTCAGATGTGGGATGGTGAAGGGCGCTCACATGGTTCATCCAACCACATGTCGCCGAGCCCGGCAGATTTTTACAGGCGCCTGATCTGCACAAAAGGAGTGAGTGGAGAGTGATGTGGCAAGGTAGATAATCTGATTTATCTAAACCAAATCCTGGGCAGCGTTAGGCCAATTTGCACTGCTCATGCTGGAGGTTCCGGGTAAAGTCATAGAACCCATAGACAGGCTCAAACCACTGACTATCATAACAGCTTTTTCTGCAAGGCAGTGACTTAAGACTTCTACGCCACGTGGACCCCATATCTAATTATTTTCTTTGTAATTACTTTCATACTTTAAAATGTAGGTAATTTATAAAATTCTGAATTTCTAAACTTTAATACATTATTCAATGTAAATGATTCAGAAAAGTTGGGTTTAGCAATAGCACATGTTTGCTATAGTTTGCTATATGCTGATACATTGAAATAACTGACTTGGGAGTGATTGTGCTAGTGTAACCGAATAGGGAGTTGAACATTACCAGTTTGAGACAGTGACTGAGAATATTTTCCTTTAAACTGTGAACTTATTCAGAAATAATTACAATAAAGTAGATCCTATAATAAAGCACATTCTATTGTGGTTTAACAATTCTTCATTGAATTAATTGAGCGTGAGCTCTCATCGAGAGTGTGGTTCTCCTCACCCAGAGGAAGATAAACCTGTAAGGGGTCTTGACCAGACTCAGATGACCAGACATTTGCTTTGCAGACCCACACACAAGACACCAGGGAGAAGACACAGCATCCAACACGCTACTGCACTTTCATTTATTTTGTTGCATCTACATTTATCAATCCATGATCACATAAATATTGAATGAACATATTCAAACATTTAGTTTATTTAAGCATTAAAAAAGAACCATGAAATCAGGAGTGGGAAATCAATTTTACTGGGAGAACATTGAGAATTTCAGTGAGCATTTCTACTACAGTATTTCATTTAGTAACTACACCCTGTTATGTTATTTAGTAAGGACAACTTTACTACACCCCATTGTACACATCTACTGCATTCAGTGTTTTCTTACCGAATTATTAATATAAAATATATATGAATTTGTTAAGATACCATGGGCTGGTCATTACTCCAATTACTTTTAAAGGTTAACAGATTAGAGTGACTGATGAAAAACATTTGTTTTTTATACAACACATATTAATTGTTTGCATGTTTATTTTATGGTCATCTGCCTTAAATTTCCTTTCAGTTAGTTGAGACAGACTAGCAGGCCTTACAGCCACATGTCAGACATTTACATTGGCCCTTTTTGTGTTTATCCATCATCCTACCTTCCCTTTGTTTTTGGCTGTCTGTCTGTTTGTCAGTCAGTTATAGTCTGTTAGGTAGTCAGTTATAATCTGTTATACATTACAGTCAGTTATAGAGTCATATATATATACATATATATACAGTAATTCGTACAGTCAGTTAGACAGTCAGTCATACAGTCATAGTCTGTTATTTAGAGGGATGCAACCACTGTCTGATACAAGTGGGTTTGTTTGAACTCAATCTCAAAGCCCACCATTTACTCTCCTCCAGGCAGTGTTTTTATAGCACTTACTGTATTGGCAAAATATTAGGTTGAGTCTATGACTGACTTACCAGCAAATATATTTATATAAAAAATAATCATTTGTTGGGCCCCCTAAGTGATCTTGGTCCCTATATGTTAGCCAACGTCAGGTAACTGGGTTGGCCAGCCCTGGATCACGGTACCTTCTAAGGCAGCTGAAGTACAGCAGCTTATTCATTCAGTAGAAATCTGCGTCAGGTTAGACTATGGCCGGCCCTGGATCACGGCACCTACTACGGCAACTGAAGTACAGCAGCTTATTCATTCAGTAGAAATCTGCGTCAGGTGAGACTACGGCCGGCCCTGGATCATATTACGACAGATACTCTGGCTGCTTGTCAGGAGAGAGCTAAATCAGCTGGCTTGATTCCTCGGCAGCAGTTTGTCATAGCATTATAGTCGCGATCAGATCTTCTTTAATTTAGAAAAGAGATGGCAATTTTATATTTTCGTCTGTGCTTAGATAAGTGAAACGTTTATTACATTTAATTTTAATGTAAGCCTGGCCCAACAACATAGGCTATAACAATATATGTTAATAAATGACTACGGCAGCTTCTTCATCAGGCTGTTCGCTCGTCAGGTATGGCAGCTTCTTCGTCAGTTGTGGCAGCTCTCACATCAGCTACTTAAGCTTAAGACTTTAGTGCTACTTGACCTATCTGACGGACGGGCTGACTGAGCTGCGGTATCTGACGAAGAAGCTGCTGCACCTGACGAGAGAGCTGCCTCACCTGACGAAGAAGCTGCCGAACCTGACGTGAGAGCTGCCGCACCTGACGAAGAAGCTGCCGCACCTGACGAGAGAGCTGCCACACCTGACGAAGAAGCTGCCGAACCTGACGTGAGAGCTGCCGCACCTGACGAAGAAGCTGCCGCACCTGACGAGAGAGCTGCCACACCTGACGAAGAAGCTGCCGCACCTGACGAGAGAGCTGCCACACCTGACGAAGAAGCTGCCGCACCTGACGAGAGAGCTGCCACACCTGACGAAGAAGCTGCCGCACCTGACGAGAGAGCTGCCACACCTGACGAAGAAGCTGCCGAACCTGACGTGAGAGCTGCCGCACCTGACGAAGCTGCCAGAGGCCAGCTAAAGATCCAAGCCCTACTGGAGAAATGTTAAAGGACCCTCCCATCAACAATGAATAAAAAGACATGACCCTCCCCTATTTTCCTCCGGTGGTCCCTTCTATAAATACTGAACGGTCCCTAAGCAGTCTCCACTTTTATTTTGAGACAGGTCAAGTTCAGTTTGGGATGCCTTCATACTTAAAAAGAGAGCAGCAACTTTTACATTGCACATAACCCACCGGTGTATTAGTTTGATCATGCACATTGTCAAAGTGTTTCCACACCTCCGAAAATTTATTTTTTTCCTGGGCTGACAAACTGTATTCGCTAGAAGCCAGGAGTCTTTTCACCTCCGCAGCATCCATTATCGTTTTTCTCTCTAAATATCATCAACAAATCAGTCACAGGGAGAGGGAAAAAGGGCGTGGACAGAAAACGATTTGACTGACATAGGTAGGAGTTGCTTAAATTAACCAAGTTAGCGACTAAAAATGTTGCAATATAAGTATGTTTTCATATATTTTTTTATTACCGTAATCAATTTACAAACCAAACCCGGCCCTAACCCGACGTGCCTGGTGAAATATGTGAGAAATTAAGACCGAATCAACCCGAACCCGACGAAATCTCAATCTCAAAATCTTCAGAGTGTGTGAGGAACATGGCTAAATCATAAGAATGGTCCAAAACTTAAGAGAAGAGATCATCACCCTTCAAAAACAAGGAACAGGATACAAAAAGATAGCAAAGGCACTGAGTGTTCCAAGAGACACTGTTGGAAGCATAGTTCTCATGTTCAAAGCTAAGGGAACAGTGGTTACACTACCTGGATTGGGCAGAAAATGGATGCTATTAACAGCTGCAACCAGATTTCTGAGACAGCAGGTTGTAGAAAACCATTGAGTGACGCAACATACCTGCAGCAAGACTTGGTAGCAACCGGCACTGAAGTTTCAATAAGCACAGTAAGTTGCATACTAAACCCAGAAGATTTTCATGCCAGAACTCCAAGATTAGCACAGGAAATGTCGGTTCCAATACGCTCTAAATCATATAAAGACGCCAAAGATATTTTGAGATTCTGCTCTGTGGAGCGATTAAATAAAACTGGAACTTCCTTTTCAGAAGGAAGAAGAATTAAGCATATGCTGAAAAGAACACTTTGTCTATGGTCAAGCATGGTGGTGGCTCAGTGATGCTCTAGACCAGTGGTCCTCAAACCCTTACATGGAGGGCCTAGTGTATGCAGGTTTTCGCTTTTACCTTGTACAGGCCTGATGGAGTAGCTCACTAATTGGTTAGTATCTCCCCTCACCTGGCAGTCTAGGTCCTAATTATGCTCTAATTGAAGGGAAAGACCAAATACCAGCACACACTAGGCCCTCCATGGAAGGGTTTGAGGACCACTGTTCTAGGGCTGCTTCGCAACCTCTGGCAGAGGAAACCTGCAGCTTGTGGAAGGCAAGACAGATTCATATCAGGAAATCCTAGGAGAATACCTCATGCCATCTGTGATGAAGCTGAAGCTTGTGCATCATTGAACCTTCCAACAGGACAATGATCTCAAACATACCTCAAATTTCACCAAGGCTTGTTTGCAGAAGAGGTCCTGGAAGATTCAACACTGGCCATCATAGTCACATTCACCTGACCCCAGAAAATCTCTGGTGGGATTTCAAGAAGATGGTTAGAGCACGAAACCCAAGGATATTTACTGAACTGGAGGCCATTGTTCATGAGGATTGGGAGGCTGGTGTCTGGCTATGCAGCTCATTTGCAGCAGGACATAACAGCAAAAGGGTGCTCTACTAAGTACTAAAGATGCTTGTCATGAAGGGGTTGATTCATTTTGGGTTGCATTTTGAGTTGGATTTGGGGAAACCACTTGATGCGTACATTGTGTTGAACTATTTTGTTATTGCTTTTCTTTGATTTGTTCATTGCAAACAGCTGACAGTCTGTTCATTTTGACAATACACCCGATATGCAACGGGCGTTGAATAATCTTGATTGCAACTGTAGAATGGCAAATCTGGAAATGTAGACAGTGAATGATATGATGCACGCTTACCGTTTATATGTCTTCAACCCATACACACCCAAGTTAGTGTAATGTACAAAAATGTGACACACACATACACCCCCAAGCATGTCCTCATTAACTGTGGCAGTGATAAAGAAATGGAAAAACCTGTTATATTTCCAACAAAAACATTTGACATAGTGAGATAATATTTCAAGGATCCGATGCAAAAATATCTCATTATGAGTTTATTTGAAGAAAACAAGTGTGCAAATGGTGTCAATGAGAGTTGGTGTGGAGGGAAGATTAGAGAGAACATCAAGCTGGGACAACGAGCGTGGACGGGTGGGGGGAGGCCCTACACATTGATGGGAGACCGCAAGGAATCTAAAGCCACACATTCAAAGCTATAATTATGACGGCCTTTGAGTGGCTGTTGGATAGAGATCAGTGGAGTTAAATGAGCATGATCACATGACTAACACTTGCTCTCTCTTCCTCCCTCCCTCATCTCTCTCCCTCCTTATTACTTCCTCTCTCTCCTCGCTCTCTTCCTTACATTGTGGGAGACAATCGTTAAGTATAGATAACTTTGAAGTTGTTAATAAACAAATGGTCTTTGAGTTGTTTTGGCATGACCATCCTAATTTTACAGCGATGCCGCAAAAAAAGAAAGTGTACGTGCGCGCGTGCTCATGTTGGAAGTGGGCTGCTCATTCGACCCCTGCAAAGAGTAGCCTCACACTGGACAAGGTACTGAAGTACCAGCCTCTGTTGTTGCTCTCCATGGCCTTCGTTATCTGTGGAGAATTTAGTTGTTTGCTGTCAGGAGTCACGGCCGCGTGCAGGCCTACACTAGACAAAAGTATAGGCTGGCGCAGTACTGATCTGAGGTACAAAATTTTTCTGTATGAATTTGACTGATAGATTAAAGAAAAAGATTTACTGTAAATGTGTCTGTGTGTGTTTTCGTGTACGCGAGCATGTGTGTGTATGTTTTTGTATCTGTGAGAGCATGTGCACGGGGAGGCAATAGATCATATCTAAGGAGTGTTTGCTCTCGGCGTGGATGCCATCATTACTAACTACTTTCTGCAGATCCTTGAGAGCTAAATCACTTGGCCATGCATCATTGGCTGTTCAGTCGCTTTGCGCGCAGATGGTTTCAGCTTCTCCATCTGTTGGTGGAGATGTCTTCTACAAGCCCTGCTCACCTTCAGCCAGAGCCACACACACGGGTGTGTGAGTGTGTCTCATCAGCGAGCGGGATGTTTACGACGTTGGTTCTGGTACAACAGCTTCTGTTCAGTTAATGCTTTGAGCACGACCGCGGTCGTGTCTGTGTTAATCGATGGAGCGGCCCATACCGGCTCAACATCCTTTGTGACCGGACTCTCTCAACCGTTTCCTTTATCCGACCACACATTCTAGAACCTGCTACTTAATTACGACGCCTCTTGACCCCAACCCGTTGACCCTACGAACCCGCCTAATCGACCAGCTTGCCATCTCGCCCGGACTCCTTTCGTCCGCACGCTTCACCTCCCTCTCGACCACAGCGACAAGCCACTCAGGCAGGTGATTATGAACCGACACTGCTGTGGCGGCGACACCTCAACCTGGATTTAACACCGTTATTCTAACCAAGGACTCTCCCCCGTCTCCCCTCGTCCGCCACTCCAAAGCTCTTCTGAGTTAAGTGCTGCTGTAGAGGAAATTGACTCGCAATAAAATAGAAGTCGCCAAGGTTTTTGCTATTCAAGGTTGAATTCATTTGCTCTCACTAGAACCCTGTCTGCGCCCCGTTTAAACGGAGGAGCCTCATGTCTGTGTGTGTGTGTCTGCCATTCAGATGTCACAGAGCTGGCTGCGGATGAAGCTCACTTCTTGTGTATATTCTAGTGAGGGCTGGGGGAATAAGCATGCAGCGTTTGTGTGTGTGTGTGTGTGTGTGTGTGTGTGATGGCTCCTCCGACTCCCTGAGCTGCGCCCCCCTCCTGTTCCAATCTAATGAAGTTGTTGGAGTGTCCAGACTGACAGCTTAATTATCTTTTATGAAAGTGGGACAAATGGAGCTGTGTCTCTCCATCACATTCTATCTGGAAGCACACTGGTTCCTCACGGTACTGTTGCCTGTGGACACAGCTAATCCACACACATATGACCGGATACACACACATGCACGTTTGACATTTTAATATACTTTTGGGAACCCCAACAAATATTCCCATTCAAAATCCTATTTTCCACATCCCCCATGTGGCACAGTGGTCTAAGTAGCTGCCCGGGGGTCGAGCATGGAGCTGGGCAATTTGGCTCAGGTTGCCCATTGGTGGACAGGTGGAAGTCGGACTACGTTGTCTTGGCTCAAGTCCCCTACAAAATCAAGGGTGGTTATTTAGTTGGTGACTATGTTACCTCAGCCCAGGTTTTCAGGTTGAATGATCAGTGTGATCAAAATTGGTCCGGCTTGGTCAGACATTTGAAGGAACCATCTATCTGTTTAAGGACATCCCACATCTGGAATTGAGTCACCCTGATGAGTCTACGCCTTCATTAAAATTAGACAGCACTAGTCAGTGTTTCAAATTTTATTACAACTTCTCCAACTTTGCCTGCAACCCCCAGCAAATTGGCATAGCGCTGCCCGGGATTTCGGATAGATGGCACTGTCGAATTATCTACCTTGCCACATTGCTCTCCAGCGACTCCTCTGTGCAGATCGGGCACCTGTAAATTTAATGGTGGAAGTATAATAGGCTCAATGCACAGCTCCACTACTTCCTGAACTTAAGGCAGCTCCTTTGTTTCCTGTCTTACATTATTGGACAAACTGATTAATCCACTTGTGTTTGACCATTGTGACATGTGGTTTAATCAGTTTGTTTGCAGGACATAAAAGAGCAGCCTTAAGTTCAGGAAGTAGTGGATCTGTGCATAGAGCCTATTGGTGAGTGTAATCATGAACTGACTAAAGGCTTCTGTGTTGGATGAGCAGCCATCCAACACCTATCCAGGTAGTTGCAGAGATGCCAACAAGGCAGGGTTAGGGGGAAAAGGACAAGAGCAATTGGGAGGGGAAAAAATGGGGGAAAAATAGTTAGAAATGTGGACATCAGAAAATTGGGTACACACTGAAAAACAAAACTTAGCTTAAATATTATTTTAAATATAACCATAACCCTAAAAACCTAAACACTATGAGTAAATCTCATAAACAGAACCGCCAGGTTAGTGTGAAATTAACTTGTAGAGTTTTGGTACCTGATACATTGACCCGACTACTGAAACTTCTGCATGTTTTCATCCAGTAACACTATTGATTAATAACATATTGGTGTAACTCACCCATTAAACACCACCTGTGTGATTCAGAAGATATTGTTTTTATGTATAGATTTAATATATTTTGCAACTCTCCTGTCAAACTTTATATCTTATTGTTTACTTTTTTATTCTTTATTGCTTTTTCTATTATAACTGCAATACTGAGCCATGGCCTAAGATTTTGACTCTACATGCAATTACATCTGCGTCTCATGTACATTTTATTTATTTTATTTATTTTATTTAACCTTTATTTAACCAGGCAAGTTGACTAAGAACAATTTCTTATTTACAGCAATGACCTGGGAGCAATTAGGGTAAAGTGTCTTGCCCAAGGACACAACGACATTTGGCTCAGTCGGGAATCGAACTGGCAACCTTCTGACTACAAGTCTGACACTACAAGTCTGACCCTACCCACTGAGCCATCTGCGCCCCAAAATACATGTTACAAATAGACAAAACCTGACCCTGTACCCCTTCTTTAAATATCCTTACCTATCTACATTTACGCTAACACCCATTTCCTAATACCTTTAACTGACCACCCATTATTTCATAGTACCTCTACCTGAGTACTCTTACTATAAATTAATTAACTACCTGATAGCTTTACTTGACTACCTTTACCTGGTACTGCCTCACCCTGTAACTCCTACATTCTCTTCACTGTCTACATTTCGATCTGTACTCTCTTGCTGTTCCTACTATTCACAGTTTTTTTTTCCATCGTTTCCCCCGTCCATCCCTCCCTCCAGAGTGTTTAGTCCATATGTCGTTTGACAGCAGACCTGAAGAAACGACGACTGTATCTAAATGTTGATGACTGGGACTATGGGAGATGCAAGCAGAGGTGTGTGTTGAGATGAAGGGTTGTTTATGAAACGCGGAGGCTGGGGAGATGGGCTGATATGATGGTGGGGGGGGGGGGTT
>JACXGM010033468.1:0-12262 GCA_016801145.1 Umbra pygmaea
ATTTACAGTAACAATACGACTAGCCAATGCATGAGCAGCTACAATGTAGCCTACATTAACTAAAAAACTAACATCACTCGATTATTTTCAAACTATGTTACTTTATTTTTAGCGAACTAGAATACACCAACAAAAATACAGTCTGGTTAAACCATACACATAATCGGTACTTACATGAGTTCACAAAAGCGAAAAAGTTAATTCAGTATGCTTTTCTCTGCTCCCGCTGGAAGAAGATGGCGAGTCCCGAGCAGATAGCCAGGGCAGGCGGGTGGTATATGAATCATTCAGTTGGTTGCGATCTGCCAATAATCCCAAAGAAGAAGAAGATAGCCAGGGGCACAGCGCACGCTTCTCTTCCGGTGGCTAGCCAACGGTGCGCCGCGATCGGGCTGCTGGTGGAAAGCCGACAGAGATGCAAATTAGCTGATGCAAATTATATCCGGAGAAAAGCGGCAAAAGCTGGCGGCCCGCTGGCTGAACGACATTATAGACACCAGCGCCCCGCCTGCGACAAAACGCTGGCGGCGCACCATCGATTGCCTACTGGGGCGCTAACATGGATGCAGCAATGAAGCTGCCGGGTTTGCTTCACTAACTGCGAGGCGAACTATCATGAGGCGAACTATCACGAGGGGAATACATGACCAGCACGCCACAGAGAAAGCCGCAAAAGATGAAAAGACGATAGAGGCGAGGTGTGTAGCACATTGGGGACCATTGGACATCTGTCAACAACGACAACTAACTCGGCGTTACTGTACACCTCATCCATGCCAGCTGGGAACTTCACTCCTTCACTTTAGGAGTAGGTAGGCTACGTTATGTAATTTTAAATTACATAATTTCATTTAATTACTTAGCCTATTAATTACCAGGGGAAATAGAGCTTGGATTGATTGACACAAAGCTACTGACTGTAACAGTTCATCACGACCTCTTATGTAGGCCTACATTTCAAAGTTAATGTTTAACTGAATAAACAGTTAGTAAACACAAGTACATCTTATTAAACATGATTTATTTTCATCACCAATTATCATAGTACAACAAATTTCTCAAGCATTTTGGAAACAGGAGATGAGCCCCTGGTCTAGGTAATGCGCCACCTGGCTTTAGACACCCATTTTTAAAGACTCATTATTTGGGTAGCACACATATTCTAAATGCCTTTGGCAAAATTCTAATGAGCCATTTTAATCTAGATTAATTCCAAGATTACAGTGAGATTAATCTAGATTAAAAAAATTAATCTATGCCCACCACTAGTTTTTATATATTTTTTTATTACCGTAATCAATTTACAGACCGAACCCGGCCCTAACCCGACGTGCCTGGTGAAATATGTGAGAAATTTAGACCGAATCAACCCGAACCCGATGGGTTAGAGTCGGTCCCGTCAGGTTCGGGCAGAAATCTCAAGCTCTAGTAGGTTCCCATTTTACAGAAAAAAACAGCCCCATAATGCAACAAACTGTAATGCACTGTGTGTTTGCATCAACGTTCAGCAATTTGAGCTACAGTAGATTGTCTAATAAATCGGACCACACGGGCCAGCCTTCGCTCCCCACATTCTTGGCCGCCCATGACTCTATCACTGGTTCACTGCTTTTTCTTCATTGGACCATGTTGCTGATCACTGCAAACCGGGAACTCCCCACAAGAGCTGTAGTTCTGAAGAGAAAAGGGGTTTAATCACAAACGTGTCCATTGCATGTAGCATGCTAATGACGTTAGCTATTAGCTATAGCAATTATAGATCATACTAGCTGACTGGCTGGTCAGCTTACATTAACGGTTCACAAGCGAGCACAGCTAATAATTGCTGCTGCTATGAGCGTAATCAGTAGCGTTCAAAACAAAACAGCTAAGACACGTATAGTTGGTTTACAACAAGGTGAAATGTTTAAAAGTGATACCAGAATCAGTGACGAACATGCATGTTCTTCTTTTTCTGTGAGTTCTAACAGATCGCAACCGAGTTAATGGTGCATATACTGCCACCTATGTTTTGGAGTGTAAATGATTTGTGCCAAGAACCAAGGGGGTAGGCTTTCATCCGGAAGTCGAAGCTAGTATGGGGCGATTCAGATGCTACCAGGCTATCAGCTCACGTTAGCATTCCATTCATTCCATTCAGTTTAGGGGTCACTTTGACAGCGAATAAATTGAAATCAGAAGTGTTTAAAGGCTATTTCTCCATTGTTTATTTCTAAAGAAAAAGGACAATGTATAAAAAGCTCCATTACCTTCTACCTCACGTTAGGGCCCTGTATCAGCCGTTTTTGTAAAAGTATGCTAGTTCCTGTGTCATAACCACATGACTTCCTGTCGCACAGTAGAGAAATTACCGTATTCAAGGTTCATTCAATATATTCAGAACTTTATTCCATATATTCAGAATTTCATTCAAAATAGTTCACACACATATATAAATACATAATTTCCTAAATGGCATGCCATAATATATATATATATTTATATATATAAATATATATTTATATATATATATATATAAATATATATTTATATATATATATATTTATATTTATATATATAAATTCCGTAAAATTTCTGTACAACCCCAGTTGAGACTACCCTGAGTTAGTGTTTCATCCTGGTAATGAGTAGCGTCACCTGTGCTAAATTAGGTCTGGAACAAAAACCTATGGAATGGAGGCTCGCAGGAGCAGTGAGTATCGCTGCTTTAGATGAGTACCATAATCCCGAAAAAAGTGTTGGAAATAATAATAATAATAAAAAAGCATTCGACTTATATAGTGTTTTTCTTCCTAGGAACACAAAGTGCTTTACACAGTGAGGGGGAAAGCCCAACTCATCCACCACCAATGTGTAGTAACCGCTTGGGTGATGCATGGCAGCCATTTTGCGCCAGAACGCTCACCACACATCAGCTATCAGGTGGAGAGGTGAGTAATTATATATGCCAATTAGGAAGGAGGGGGAATATTAGGTGGCCATGATCAGTGGTGTAGTCTTTTTTTGTAGTGAGTATACTGGGATTTTCCCCTCCCAGCCTTATACTCGCCTGTCCCAGAGCAACACCCCATACACTAAGCACTGTGAGATTTCCATTTACAAACAGTACACGGACAACTGACATTTCAGTATTGATGGCGTTTATTTAAAGCCCTGGAAAAACAACACTTAATGTTGAGAACAGATTTAACTCTTTGAGAAACCGAACCTATACACAACAGGACATCACACAAATGAGCCATTTAATCAACACACCACACTGCTGCAGGACCCTGCGGAAACTCACCAGATCTCCTTTTGGCTATTTGAATGCAGCCTTAAGTCACTACAGAGAGGGCGGGGAGTCTGGTAGTATACAACGCTTTCCAATATTTTGTACTCAGACATCTGAGGTGTGCATTGCCTCCTTGGTTGTGTGGCAGAGCGATGGCTTCTAATCCATGTTGTCACATACTTTCTTGGTTCAAAAAGTTTACCAGGGGGCCCATTGATGCTTATCATCATCAAATTGCTCACATTTGACAACAACCGTGTAGATCTCTTGTCTGTGCATACATTGTTCATGAGACTGAAGCCCCTTTCACACTCAGCAGTGCTGCAAGGGATCGTCGGCATGCATCGTATGATTGGTTTTAGGCTTTCAGGCTCACTGTCTGGGTGCTCAAGAAAATCTCTCATACCATTTACCGCTTGCTGTTCACAAAGATTGAACCGCCTGCACAGTCTTTTTACTTGTGCCTGATGGCCAGTTTGCATATCCAGAACGCTGAGATCATAAAGCATTTCACCTTCAAATGAGAGGCGCTTCTCCATGTTGTTAATCAGACTTTGTAGGAACTGATTTGCTTTGATAGGTGTGAGTTTTGCATTTGACTCCAGTGTAACTGATCCAAATTGTCCCAAAGCCTGTGTTGTCAGTGCCTTCTTTGATTTCTCTCCTGGGGAGTCTTTGAATGATGCCAGCACTCTGATGGTGCGCTTCAGAAGCTGGTCTGCTCTAAACAGTGTGATTGAATGGGGCTGGAGTTGCTGGGACAGGTTTGCAAGCTCAGACAGTGCATCATACATGAGTCCAAGGTCACACAGAAATTCCTTGCTTTGCATACGACGTGCCAGGCCTCTGTAAGTTTGTCTCTCTTTGCTGTTTCTTCGTCTCCTGCAGCATTTTCAAAGTGTCTGTTGAGTGCTTCATAGGATCTCCACACAGCCAGAATGGAAGCTGCTGGCCACCCATCGCGTAGAAAAAACTCTGCCAATTTTCAGGACTTGTAAGCCTACTTCTTGCACTGCTTCCAGAAGCTCCTGTGAATTTTTATTAGACTGACTGTACAGGTTGTGGATCTTCTGCATAAAGGCTTTGAAGTGATTTACTGCCTGAACCTCATCCACAGCATCAGATTCAGCCAATTCCAAACGGTGGTTCATGCAGTGCCATGTGAATAGGTTAGGGTACCTTGCAGTGGGCCTGGTTCCCACAACAGAGTTTTTGCCTAACATGACACATGACACCCATCAAAAACAAATGATACCCAATTTTTTTGAAGCCATTCTTCACTGAAGCCTACAGTGTCTAGACAGTTAAGTAGAGCTTCTTCTATACCCTCTGCCCTTTGGCTCTCCAGCTCAACCAGCTCTAAGAACACAAATTCAGGAGTAGCTACATCTATTGAGGCTTTAACGTTTACAATCATGGCAGATTTGTGGCTGAGAGATGTAGCCTCGTCGATGAGAACAGAAAATTTGCTTGGAGATGACACAATACTGTTAACCATTTCTTTCTGCATCTCTTTTGCTATGTGTTCCACAATTTTTGTGGAACTGTACTTTGAGTGGAGACTAGTGCCCATGTTAACACCATTTTGTTCCTGAAGCTCAATAAGATTGTTATGGTCAGTGAAAGGTCGGTTCATCTTTGCGAGATAGTATGCTGTTCTGAAAACAGCATCTGTCTCAGCCAGTACTGTCTCTGACATAGTTTTCACCAAAGTTCCAAGTAGATCCTGCCTACCCTTTTCAGTGAGTTTTTAGGCTATTTTGTGTGCTCTCTATGTCTCATGTCTTATAATTTTGTTCCTCAAAGAGGATAGAGCTGTGGATGTGTTTGTACTTGATTTCTGGATCTTAAAGTACACCCACTCCTAAGATATGGATAATCTTTTTTCAGGATGGTGGTTGATTTTGTTGTGCTGCAAAGCGCACAACCTGGAAGTAAACAAAACCATGACAAAAAATCATACAAGTTTTGTATCTATTAGCAATAACATCTGCTGAACAGGGCCTCAATTTACTCAAAAGTATTTAATGAATTGTTTACAATCTTCAACACCATGGCTAACAAATGCATAAAAAGCAGACGAAAGGAGAAAAAAGCTCCACTCTTTTGATTTTAGTTAATTATCTGACCATTGATAACTAACATTACCATATAGTAATTTAATTGTGTAAAGAAATGCACATTTATTTAGATGATCATGAATTTACTCTCATTTGCATAGTCATTAATCTTGTGAATTTCCATTGCTTATGTCAGCTTTTCATGTGTGCTGATATTTACCTAACTTTCTGTCCCTCCACTCTAACCAGGGATGCCTGTTTTTAAACTCCCTAGCCTGACTTTTAGTCCACAATGCTGGCCAGGAGTTCTTACCATCTCATCATCTGAGACAAGGAAATATAGACATTGTATTCTGTTTACTGCTGTACTCAGAGACAAACACAATATCATATAAGTTACTCTCACTTACTAGGTAACAGTAACGTTGAGGTAGAATTTTCGTGCTGGTTTTCTGTAATGGTAACGTTAACGATCGGGTCATCATGATCTGTGGCAGCTGCAGTGTCACCCGATGCGGCAGTATCTTCAGGGACGGACTTTTGAAAACAATAAAATGTGGGTCTGTTTATGTTTCATATCTTGTTACTTTAAAACTTTGTTCAAACTCTACCTAGTTGCGAGAAAGGATAGACCGCGCAATGAATGACTGCCAAACAACTTCTTGTAGCTTAGTAACTTTAAGTGACTTCAGAGTGAAGTCACGTAAGATCCAGGGCATGGCCACAGAAGCCCCGAAGTCCCAAATGTCAGTGCTTCACAATACAGGCGGGTTGAATTCATGAATGAAAGTGAGAACGTTCTGTCACAAAACGATGTTGTTACGTATCATTGTGCTTTTCTAAGTGGGTATACGGAAATCCTTGACTTTTCCTAGTGTGTATACGGTGTATATCTGCGTATCACGTAGACTACACCACTGGCCATGATTGAAGTGAGAGGCCTGGTTGGGAATTTGACCATGACACCACTGTTAACAACCCTCCTCTTACGATAAGTGCCATGGGATTTATAATGACCACAGAGAGTCAGGACACCCGTTTAACGTCCCATCCAAAAGACGGCACCCTACGCAGGGCAGATGTCCCCATCCAGCATGATCTCACCCCAAGGCGTACATATAACACAATGTTGTTTTTATTGTACTATAGAGACACCAAATGAACTTTTCGCGTGGTATAGATACGCCAATGTAGTGTGTAATAGGTACGCTAAACTTTTTTGTGTTATAGATACACCAACATCATATCTAAACGTTCAACTCACCTTAACCATTCCCTGTAAGGTGTTGCCAGCAGCACTGGTCTCCCCTCCAGGGACTAACCAGGCCCGAACCCTGCTTAGCTTTAGGAGCAAACCAGCAGTGCAATACAGGGCTCTATGCTGCTGGCAGGAATCGCATTAATATATTGTTGAATCTATTAAATTAAAGTGGTAGAAATTTACATTACGCTTAACTGGAATGCACATTATATGAAAGGCACCTAGGAGATTATCCACACATTTCCCCTTTTTGCCTTTATTTGACCATGTTGACCATGCACCCGGCCACTATCAGAGGCCCGCCGTTTAATTGACTACCGTTTTTTATTTGAGGAAATACAGTATTCACTTACACTTTTTCTATTATTTTCACAGAGATGATTAAGTCATCTTTAGGCTTTGCAATAAAATGTAATAAATAAAATGACTGGCTATCATGTGTTTCCAAATATTCACTGCTTATTTTATGCAACCATGATCTCTGCTTCTCATGTAATTGAACATTTAGGCTATATTACACCAATTAATTTGTAGTGTAACAAAATAAGTAATTAAATAATATTTGTAATCAAATTTATAATAATGTTGTCAGTCCAGTGCTTGGATGGAGTTCAGAAGCATAAGGAAATGCATGCATGAAAGCATAGTAATGGCACAATAGCCACATTTGAGACTATCTCAGTCATTGATTATCTCAGTCATAAATGTTAAATTTTACCCTTATCCTATGCTGATGGAAGTTAGAATGTGTCACAAATAGTCAAATTTAGCTTTTTCCTGTGTTGATGATATACCAAACAATGAGCAGAGGCTCATTTCCCCCCTGAGATACAGCATGTGACCATTTTCATTTCCATATGTATGAATAGGGTGGTAATGACTTATCAATTGACTGGCCAATGAAATACAGCATGTGGCCAGGTTCATTTGTAATGTTGGATGGTTTTGTATATAAGCCTGCCCAGTAAAAAATCCAGAAACTTTAAGAGTAAGCTACCTACAACGTGTAGTTCACAATGGCAGAAACAAGAAACAAGCGATTCAAAGCAGCAGCAGCAGCAGCAGCATTGCAGATGCTCCAAACCCTAGATGAGATGGAGTGAGACGGGGGATCTGAGGCGAAAATCGACATGTCTGATGGTGAGTCGGTTTCCAATAATGAGACAGGTTTTTAAGCATAGTGCTGTGTTTGTTTGTGAAAGGTATTTTAATGTATGGTCTGTTTGATACGGACCAACATCAATGTACCCCCTTTCACTGTAGAGACCATATATTGAGTACATACATACATACATACATACATTTATACATACATACATACATACATACATTTATACATACATACATTTATACATACATACATACATACATACATACATACATACATACATACATACATACATACATACATACATACATTATAGTCAGTGATATTGATGAGCCTGAGTAATTTATAAATATACGGGTGGCATTTTTTCCCCAGCTTTCCTTCCTGCTTTATGCCTGGATTATATTTTTTTATGCTCTCTAACTTTCTTCGAAATTATGATTTACTACAGTTGAGTGAAATACACAGCTCTCATAGACTTGTCAGTTTCTGCGATTGGTCCTATGGTGCACACACCGCCCCTTTTATGTAAACACGCTTGTCACTAGATTGGGAAATCCTGGGTTGATTTCATGAATTGATAACCACCGTTGTGACATCTCATATCTAGATGGCAATTGTTAGGTTTAGTGAAACCAGGTAATGAAAGGAAATCTAGGGCATGTTGAACATAGCTTCATAGTATAGGCCTCTGTTTTGTAGAGAAAAATTGATGTGGCACACCAAGTTTTTTAGATGCACACCCAAATATTTTTTTCGGGCTATTCTACTGGTATACATCACTAACCATGTCTATATTGTTATTCAATAGGTTGGCGTAGATACACTCAACCAGATGGCGAGATTCTACTTAGTAAAAGGAGGAACTCGTTGCTGGCCAGTTGCGGTGTTCTACAACCTGCTAGACATGACTGCTATCAATGCGCATGTACTCTACAAGCAATCAGGACCAGAGAATCTGCAGGAGAGACTTAATCATGAAGCTGGCATGTGAGCTTCGTGGTGACTTCATGATAGAAAAGACAGCCACGAAAGAGGCAGCAAAACAGGCAGAACACCTAGTTCTTCCCCATCCCCAGCCAGAGCAGCTCATTCCCAGGTAGAAAACGCAGTGTCAGGTCCAAAAATGTAGACAACACAAAACAAATGAAAATTGTGCAAGATTTGCAGTTCTTGCTCTCTCAAACCGCCAAAGTTATGTGCTGACTGTGGGCCAGAAGAAAACAAAAATTTGGTTAGAAACAATAGTGTTGCTGAATATTGACGCAATAGACAATATACCCTTCCATATTTCATCCTGTATTTCCTACATATTCACCTATACACTTCTTCTATATTGCTTCTAATATAATGTACAAATAAAATCCAATGAAAAATACGCTCATGTAAGTTTGTGTCATTCATTATTCGCAAATGTTTATTTATTTTCATAGTATCGATATAATCACATTATAAACATATTTACTCTCTGTAGCCTATAATTTCACAGCATTATGTATTATTCATTAAAATAACGTTTTACACAATGCCACACATCCCCGATTAACATCCACCGACCAATGCTGGGGTGATCCAACACCAATCATTTTCAACCCTCTCCTCAGGGCACAGAAGTTCCACAGTTTAGCTGTAGATAATGAACTAGCACACCATATTCATTATTCAAGCAGATGAGTTGAATCAGGTGTGCCAGGAAGGGAGCGTGCGCTTAGCGGTAATTTAATTATTTTGTTTGACCCAAAGTTTGACACATTGCTCAATCCCCTGCTACAGTGAGGAGATGAAGAGTAGAAGAGTAGACCTGCGAAAAAGAGAGAGGGGTGCGCTTGATTTATTTTGATGTGTTGGCAACAATCCATATAGCAGGCATATTGTTTTACTGTTTGGTTGCACACAATTTTGCACCCCTACAAGTATTGGCACCCTTGCCAACTGCCTTGTCTGCCTGGGCCAGGAGCCGGGCCTATTGTTTGCCTTCCCGGCGGGTTCTATGACAATAAAATAATATTAACTCTATCCACTGCCCCATCCCCACCTTTAAACATAATTTATTGATTTCCTTCTGAGAAGTCAAACAAGGAAATGGCTATTGTATATAATAATATATAACTATAATATATAACTATGTTGTGGCTGGTTTAGGAAAACTAAGGTAGAAACTATATTTCTGTATAAACGTAGTTATCCCATAAGTTAAGGCACAAACTTATTCTGCTATATTCTGTAGTAGTCTAAACTAATTAATTTCATTAAACACATACTTTAATCAATCCTTAGGCCTTCTCTGAAGGCATAGAAGGCCTTGGAGTTTTCCCACTGCCTAACAAAAAGATGTTAAAAGCATAGGCGGTGCTAGGCTATAATTAGGGGTGCTCAAGCACCTAAATCTCATCTCAGCACCCCTGAAAAATAAAGTTCTTATTATTGTGATTTTGTAAAATCGTTTAGTGCTCGAACCTTATTACTTTGCAAACCTGATTTTAGCAAGGGAATAGGATAAATGATGACAAGCTCAGCTCAGCTTGGGGAACGGTTGTCAGAGTTAGCTACCTTCTACCACTGAAAAGGTATGGCTAGCGGAGTGAAAGTGAAATCTAAATCTAATTAACATGTTTAAGTGTTTAAGTCACAATGATGGCAATTATATATAAATTAACCTAGCTCATTCACAGTTAGTTTAGGAGTACAACAAGTTTTTAAACTGTGCTATTAATAGCCTGTCTTAACGGTTTGAGCACCCCTAAAAATAGCCTAGCGCCAACTATGCTTCCGTTACCTCCCTACCAGACACTGTCAATGCCAATGAAAAATAACTAATTTGACCTGACGGATTATCAGACTCAATTCAGAACTGAAACACTGGAACAAAAACCCTCACCCACAGTCTGTTTCCCCATAGATGGATATATGTTTCTTTTTAAAAAGAAAACAGCCAGTTTCAGGGGAGAAAGTATAACATGAGCCTTTAACATTATCCCACTGCACTGAACAGCAACCCCATATTCACATGTTATGAATAGGTGAATTTATAAACCTTTGGTATTTATAGCCTACATGATACATACTCTGTTGATTACATTTGCCTTCTGGTTGACAGCACAAAGGAGTGAGGAGATATATATATATATATATATATATATATATACAGGGCCTTGCGAAAGTATTCGGCCCCCTTGAAATTTTCGACCTTTTGCCACATTTCAGGCTTTAAAAATATAAATATGAAACTGTAATTTTTTGTGAAGAATCAACAACAAGTGGGACACAATCATGAAGTGGAATGAAATTTATTGGATATTTCAAACTTTTTTAACAAATAAAAAAGTGAAAAATTGTGCGTACTTTCAGTGAAGCTGAAAGAGTTGTAACCTTGTCTGAGCTGAAAGTTTAGAGGGACGGCTGGGTCTTGGTAGTGTTGAGAATTATTTTCTATATAATCATGTTTAAATACAGTTTGAACAGGTTAGAATGGTATTACTAGATGAGAGAGTTATATGGCTATTAGTTGAGGCCTTTAGGAACATTCTAGGACATATAGACAGACAGGGAGAATGTTCAGGGTCAACATAAGACTTTCCTTTAGGAGAGGAGACGAAGGAAGCAAGGCCAACAATGACGTAAGACAGAGAGAGCCCTTACAGCCGTATACTATAACATCAGAATAAGCTTTAGCTTATGGCTTAGGACTTATAACTTATAACTCTGTTTTATATTAGACAGCTTATACCTATATGAACTATTGTAGGTTAGACTGTAATTCCATCACAGGTCTAATACATGTAGATGCCATTCAGACTAATAGAACAGGACATTTTACTGACAGGACATTTAGACAGATAGGGGTTTCTGAGTTATTCAGAAAGGAGTACACTTCGTAGTATGGGCACTCAAGGTTAGGAGCAGTGGCCTTTACATTAAGAGATAGTAACCTACGTAGATAAGAGGTTGAGGTGACCTGCACATGTTCTCACATGAGACAAGTCACGGGTCTGAGGAGATAGGGGTCTCCTTCTAGAAGGTATGTGAACAACAATGCAAAGGCTATATAAGTCAGTTCCATATGATCACTCGGGGCATTTCCCAGAACCCGTCTTGATGCCTTGTTATGATGACTCTGTTTCCGTAACGAGAAGTACTTAATTAAACATTCTGTTATCTACCACAACCTGACTCCTGGAAACTATCATTTCAACAAAGATCTTACCAGCCTGAATTTTTAACACTCAACAATATGGCGCCCAACGAATACACTCAATATTTACGTTAATTTTGACTTAGACTTTCCTGGAGACCAACATCATTGTATCTGCTGTTTTGGAGAACGAGCTGAAGGCTGCTGTCTTGAGAGAAATCTGAGAGTAAGACCTACAGCTGAGAGAAAGAACTACAGCAATAGATACACTAACAGAGACATTGTTTGGAGACCTGTTATCATACAGCTGTGTGACAAACAGGTTGACTGCCATTGTTTTGGAGGCCAAGACTGAAGGAGACGAACTACACCAATAGTGAACCTGACCAGAATTGACGAGAGGGGTCCAGTTGCTGTAGGTGTCCAG
>JACXGM010033470.1:0-12268 GCA_016801145.1 Umbra pygmaea
AGCACTAGCACTCTCTGGTCACTTTATGCTCTCTACATCTGATGTAGCAGAATTCAAATGCACCTTTGAAAACAATTTTCCATGCCAATTCTATAATGTTTACTGCTTCTACTGTTGAACTTTTTCCAGACCACTGCTCAGTACATAGCGTTTTATTATTATCATTATTACTATTACTATTATTACTATTGTCATTCCTTTTTTAAAATTCTATATTGTTGTAATTCTTGTTTTTAAGCCCACTGCATAGAATCGCCGAGCCATGTCAATAAGAATTTCTCTGCATAGGATGATGTATGTTGTTCAATGCATATGATAAATAAACCACTTTGACTTTGACTTTGACTTTGAGGAGTGGGAGACCTACTCCTATACTATAAAATTCCATATTAAATTAACATTTCGAAATTTGCACATCTCGGACAAATGGATGGAAAGTTATATATTGCACCGTAAAGGGAAACTTGTGCGGAAAATAAATATATTGATGGAAACATTAAGTTTTGCAGTTAGATAAAGTCCCAGAAGAGCTGCTCCAGCAGCAGAGTGACCCTGTGGGCATGAAGTATTGCAGACCCAATATTGGTATGTTTCCTCATTGACCCTCCTCAGGTCTTTCACAAACGGAGAACCCAGATTTTCTTGGTAGAGAGCCAAACGCGATCACCAAGATAGAAAATGGGTGCCTCACTGCGATGTCGGCACATTGCCAACTTCTGAAGGGGCATTGCACATTTTAGATGTATGTGGGCATCAGGCCAAAGCACCTCATCATGTTGCAATCATTACTCCACTGTAATAAGCCAAAGCTGGCTAATCACCAGCCTTTTCAACCTCTCTTGTGATTCATCTGAGATCCCTAAAGATTGGAAAGCTGCTGCAGTAATTCCCCTTTTCAAATGGGCAGGCAGTTTAGTCACAAACTGCTATAGACCAATCTTCATCCTACCCTGCCTCTCAAAGGTCTTCGAAAGCCTTACTAACAAGCAAAATATCAACCATTTTGAATCCCACCACAGCCTCTCTGACATGCAATCGGGTTTCCAAGCCAGTCGTGGGTGCACCTGAGCCACACTCAAAAGACCAACTTACATCATAACTACTATTGACCAAAGACACTACTGCACAGCAGTCTTCATTGACCTGGCCAAGGCCTTCGACTTTGTCAGTCACAATATCCTCATTGGTCAGCTGAAGAGCCTGGGTTTTTAAAAGGACTGCCTTGCCTGGTTCACAAATTATTTCTCTGACAGATTTCAGTGGGTTAAGTCGAAGGGCCTTCTTTCCAGACCTCTGGCTGTCTCTATGGGGGTGCCTCAGGGTTCACTTCTTGGGCCGACTCTATTTTCTGTATATATCAATGATGTTGCTCTTGCTGCGGTGACTCTATGATCCACCTCTATGCAGACAACGCCATTCTTTATACTGTACATCCGGCCGACGTTGGACTCTGTGTTAAAAACCCTTAAAGAAAGCTTTGATAATATACAACTCTCCTTCCATGGCCTCCAATTACTTTAAAATTCTAGTAAAACTAAATGTATGCTCTTCAACTGATCATACTCTGCACCTGCCTGCCCAAGAAGCATCGCCACACTTGACAGGTCTGTATTGGAATATGTAGACAATTACAAATACCTAGAGGTCTGGTTAGACTCTTCACTCTCCTTCCAGACTTACATCAACCAGCTCCACTCCAAAGTTAAATCAAGGATTGGCTTCCTATCCCATAATAAAGCCTTCTTCACTCTTCCAGCCAAATTTGCCCTTGTCAAAATGACCATCCTTCCAATACTAGACTTTGGTTATATAATTCACAGATCCTCATCAAAATCTATCCTCAGAAAATTAGATGTTGTGTACCACAGCGCCATCCGTTTTGTCACCAATGCTCCATATAACACCCACCACTACAACCTCTATACACTAATCAAATGACCTTTACTACACACCCGGCGACAAACACACTGGTATCACCTTATGTACAAGTGTCTACTATGTGAAACCCCACTTTTCCTAACAAAGTGATCTCTTAGAAATCTGTGATACTACCACGGACACTTAACTACAAAGTCCGTGGCAGTTCCACGGAATGTCAGAAAATTCTGTGAAACTGCCACGGATTTAGAAGTTAAGGATCCGTGGCAGTTTCACAGAAGCGCATGATGACATAGCAGAGTGTGAATAGCGTAGATTTTGCAGGTTGGCAGGTTGGGGATGGTGGGCGGGCGTAAAAACATGCGACTAACATACCGAAGATTGCGAGTTTGAATCCAGGCGGACGCTTTACATGTATTCTGTTTTCTATTCCAACGCGATGCAGAAGTGTTGCAAACGTGCTTTTTTATCATTTTTTACTCCCTAAATACAAGTTACATCGAGTTAACAGCAAGGTTTCTGAGTGGTTAAGGTTAGGTTAGGGGTTTGGGAGAGGCTTAAGTCAAATTAACAGCAAGGTTTCTGAGTGGTTAAGGTTAGGGGTTTAGGAAAGGCTTAACAGCAAGGTCTCACTGTGCGCCAATCGCAGACTTTTCCGCGAAACTGCCACGGATTTTAATCCGTGTTCATTTCACCAAATTTTCGGCCATTCCGTGGAACTGTCACGGATTCTGATGGTCATACTCCGTGGCAGTTTCACGGATTTCTAAGAGATCAGGCTGTTTTCTAAAGTCTATAATCTCCAGAGCAAATCCCGCTCTTAGTCTGCGTTCAAGCAGTTATATCTCTCTGATTACCACAAAAATCTGCACCTCCTTCGGCCACCTCTCCTTCCAGTTTTATGCTGCTAATGATTGGAACATATTGCAAAAATCATTAAAACTTGAACCCACTGTCCCCCTAACAATCTATCAAATCTACTGTCAGACCATTGTACATGTAGACTCCACCCGCTCTTTTTGGCCTTTAACCTGCATTTTGCACACTCTCACCCGCACAGCTCTCTTTGTATGTTTTGCAAACTCCCTTTCCCACAGGCTCGGCCATTATGCTACCTATTCTATTGTTATGTCTGCACTGCCGTTTGTATTCCGATAAATCTACCTGTAGCTCAGACACCCAGTTTTTCCACTGACTGTATAGTATACTTCCATGCCACTGTCTCTAACAAATATGTGTAATCTATATGTATATACCAAATATCTATCTCCATATGCTGACATTTGTTGCACCATCTGTACAAATTTTTGTTTAATCTGAAGATCTACACACTGTATTCCTGTATTTATTATTTTTACTCCGTACTTTGTCTTGTAATGTATGTGTACTTTATGTCTTCTGCACCTCAATGCTTTTATCTTGGCCAGGTTGCCATTTCAAATGAGAATCTGATCTGAATGTGCTCACCTGGTTAAATAAAGGTTAAATAAAATAGATAAAAAATACCCTAAAATACATTGGAAAGGTGTTAAAGTGAAATTTCACAGTAAATCAGTTTCATAGTATAGTATTTGCATGCATTACCATAGATGATTTATGTCATATACACAGCAGTTTTTGTTTTCAAAATACCAGAGAGCAGCCGATCATACATTTTAGTTCCTTTCGCATGCAATCGGCTGCTTCTGTTATCAGACTGAACTTGAAATACCACAAGGTCCAGAATCCAAGCAAACTTATTGCCCGCCCCCTAGCATTTAGTTACCAGAGTGTACATTTTCCGGCCTACTGTTGTACGTCTTTGCCTTATTTAGCAAGTATTCACCAAAACTAGTAACATTCACAACAAGTCACAAAATCATCCAGGAGCTATATGCCCTATCTTGCTTGGTACTGTACAGACTGAGCAATAATCTGTCAAGGAAATTTTTTTTATCGTAATTCACACACAAAATGCATTAACACATGATATACTGTATGCTAGCTAGCCAGCTAGCTATTTAATTACTACCTTGACCAATACAATTAGTAAGTACTGTAAATCCTCTGAATTCGATAGATAGCTAGCTATATGAAATGCCCTAGCTCAAATTCATACAGACAGATGATTATGTTTATGTTGCGTTCATTGAGGTATATACACAAACGAATGAGTGATTTTACGCTCCATAGCGTAACAGTGATATCTCATGCTAGACCATTCATTGTATTCTAGCCAGCATAGCTAGTTCGCTCTCCAACCATGACAGCCAACTCACTAATTCAATATATTACAGATGGACAAGTCAGTAGCTTACCTAATCAGGATGTTTTGTGTACACAGCGTAACGAAAGGCGTCTCCGGCATGGGAGCTAATAGTTCCAATGCATGATCAATTGGTTGGTAGCTAGTGGAGCATAATATTAACATTAGCTAGTTCATCTAGTAGAGTAACAATAAGCTAATTCTTCAGGGTTCACAAGCCAGGTCCTAAGGGGAAACTTCAAACTTTGTTGACATACAGGTCCTTCTCAAGAAATTAGCATATTGTGATAAAGTTCATTATTTTCCATAATGTAATGATAAAAATTAAACTTTCATATATTTTAGATTCATTGCACACCAACTAAAATATTTCAGGTCATTTATTGTTTAAATACTGATGATATTTTGGCATACAGCTCATGAAAACCCAAAATTCCTATCTCAAAGAATTAGCATATTTCATCTGACCAATAAAATAAGTGTTTGTAATACAAAAAAAAGAAAAAAGTAAACCTTCAAATAGTTATGTTCAGTTATGCACTCAATACTTGGTCGGGAATCCTTTTGCAAAAATGACTGCTTCAATTTAATTTAATTTAACCTTTATTTAACCAGGTAAGTTGACTAAGAACAATTTCTTATTTACAGCAACGACCTGGGAGCAATTTGGGTAAAGTGTCTTGCCCAAGGACACAACGACATTTGGCTCAGTCGGGAATCGAACTGGCAACCTTCTGACTACCAGTCTAACTCCCTACCCACTGAGCCATCTGCGCCCCCATGCGGCGTGGCATGGAGGCAATCAGCCTGTGGCACTGCTGAGGTGTGATGGAGGCCCAGGATGCTTCGATAGCGGCCTTAAGCTCATCCAGAGTGTTGGGTCTTGCGTCTCTCAACTTCCTCTTGACAATATCCCACGGATTCTCTATGGGGTTCAGGTCAGGAGAGTTGGCCGGCCAATTGAGCACAGTAATACCATGGTCAGTAAACCATTTACCAGTGGTTTTGGAACTGTGAGCAGGTGCCAGGTCATTCTGAAAAATGAAATCTTCATCTCCATGAAGCTTTTCAGAAGATGGAAGCATGAAATGCTCCAAAATCTCCTGATAGCTAGCTGCATTGACCCTGCCCTTGATATAACACAGTGGACCAACACCAGCAGCGGACATGGCACCCCAGACCATCACTGACTGTGGCTACTTGACACTGGACTTCAGGCATTTTGGCATTTCCTTCTCCCCAGTCTTCCTCCAGACTCTGGTACCTTGATTTCCGAATGACATGCAAAATTTGTTGTTGTTTTGTTGTGCTGCTTCTCTGTAGCCCAGGTCAGGCGCTTCTGCCGTTGTTTCTGGTTCAAAAGTGGCTTGACCTGGGGAATACAGCACCTGTAGCCCATTTCCTGCACACGCCTGTGCACGGTGGCTCTGGATGTTTGTACTCCAGATTCAGTCCACTGCTTCCGTAGGTCATCCAAAGTCTGGAATCGGTCCTTCTCCACAATCTTCCTCAGGGTCCAGTCACCTCTTGTCGTTGTGCAGCGTTTTTGCCACACTTTTTCCTTCCCACAGACTTCCCACTGAGGTGCCTTGATACAGCACTCTGGGAACAGCCTATTTGTTCAGAAATTTCTTTCTGTGTCTTACCCTCTTGCTTGAGGGTGTCAATGATAGCCTTCTGGACAGCAGTCAGGTCGGCAGTCTTACCCATGATTGCAGTTTTGAGTAATGAAACAGGCTGGGAGTTTTTAAAAGCCTCAGGAATCTTTTGCAGGTGTTTAGAGTTAATTAGTTGATTCAGATGATTAGGATAATAGCTCGTTTAGAGACCCTTTTCATGATATGCTAATTCTTTGAGATTTCACAAGCCGAACAATTTCCCAATTACAATTAAATTAATACCGACATCTGTAGCTCATCAGATACAATCAAATGGATGGATATTAAAAGCAATGTCTTCACAAAGCATAATGACACACAATGGCTCATCTTGCACTGTTAGAAGATGTGGCAAATGGAAGGATTCGGAGTGAATGCATCTTCAGAAAACTTGCTGGCAAACGAGGACGAGTGGTTTACGTGCCGGTTCCAAGTTCCTCGGACCGTCCTTTTGGACCTCTGCACTGTTTTGGGTCAGCGTTACAGTGGAGCACTCTGAGAAACAACGCCATGCCAGTCCCACTACAAGTCCAGCAGTAGGATATCTGAATGGAGATATCTAAGTCTTACCAAGAAATACATATACAATATGTCTATAGCAAAGACCAAAGCAATGAGTTAAAACATTCCTAACCAAGTGATTTCATATCCGAACGCAGATGGCTCAGTGGGTATGGAGTCAGACTTGTAGTCAGAAGATTGCCAGTTTGATTCCCGACTCAGCCAAATGTCGTTCTGTCCTTGGGCAAGAAGACACTTTAACCTAATTGCTCCCAGGTCGTTGCTGTAAATAAGAAGTTGCTCTTAGTCAACTTACCTGGTTAAATAAAGGTTAAAAAAATAATATCCATGTGAAATCATATCCATCTAACCAGCTATGTAAATTCTAATATCAAATAATCTGGCAAGACAAACCAAGACGACAGGGCCACCCCAGGGCAATCTTAATTGTTTTCTTGTAATGATTCCTAAGTCTTTCATTTCACTTATTAGAGCATCATGATTTATTTTTCAAGGGATTTAACACTTATTATATTAATAACTTTAACACAGACCAAACTGTGGAGGTGGTGGTTGACATTAAGAAACCCACCTTAACTATTCCCAGGGCTGATGGTCCAGTTGTTGGTTTGAATGATTTATTCAAATGATTCACTCACTAATCCCAAGGCACATATTTATTTTTAATTAACCTTTATTTATACAGAGAAACCAAGCTGAGACCAGAGTCTATTTCACATTAGTGCCCAATAATACAATTATCTGAAAACAGCAGCCAAAAATAATACACAATAAAAGTATAATATTGAATTAAAAATAATAATAATAATTAAAAACACTTGCATAGTACAAAAATACACATTAGGAGAAACATTCACAGTTAATGGTAAAAAGGTAATGTTACAGAAAGATTCAAACTGTTTTACAGCCACCAAAACTTCTAGATTAAGTTTACTCTGTAAATCAGTGGTTCTCAAACCACTCTTAGAGGACCCGTGGCAGTCTCACAGTTTTGTTGTAGCCCTGAACTAGCTCACCATACTCAAGCAGGTAAGGGCTTGATGATTATTTGACAAGTTGATTCAGGTGTGCTAGCTCTGGGATATATATCTAATACCGTATGTGGCATAGCTAGGGGTCCCCAGGAGAGGTTTGAGAACCACTGCTGTAAATCATTCCCTGAGTGCGAGGCATGGTATTCAAATGCAGTGTTACCTAACTCAGAGTGAACCCTTGCCATCTCCAGTACCAACAGGTCTTGTGAATGAGTCTGTTGTACTGTATATTATGTGACCACTGCATTTTTTTATTTAGATAGCTAGGAAGTTTTTGTAATGCAGCCTTATAAACAAACATCTATCAAAGACATGATTTATTTCTATAAAATAATTCCTAATTTCAGCTTCCTCACCAGCTCAGTAATATGTGTACAGTGCATCCAGAAAGTATTCACAGCTCTTCAGTTTTTCCACATTTTGTTTTGTTACACCCTTATTCCAAAATGGATTAAATTCATTATCTCCCTCAATATTCTTTAAACAATACCCCATAATGACAATGTGAAAGAAGTTTTTTTTAAATCTTAGCAAATCTATTAAAAATCTAAACAAAAAAGCCAACGCCTCATTATTAGCAGCCGAACCCCCTCTTTCCAACGATACCAAGCATTTGTTTCTAACATGTATGCTTTGGGGGATATGTCACTTAATTCATTTTTTTTATGAATATAAACACCATATTTTGGACACCCCTGATCTGCTCCTTCATTCATCCAGGAGCTGACTAGGACCAACCCTGAATACTGTACAGTATATTCAGCAGTCAGACAACATTAGGATGTAGGGTGCTACGCTGTAAACATAATATGTAGGTGAACTACAACTTCATGGTGAGGATAGCAGACTAGAAGCCTGATTTTAGACATATAATTGTTAGGCACAGGCCAAAAAATGGAAATACAAACTGTGCCAAAAAGAGTTGTAAGCCTGGGAAACTGATGTTAATCATATATCCCTTACATTTTAATTTGCTTGTACAGACTAAGAAAAAATGAGCTTGTTAGCTATGGAAACTCTTGCTGAATGATGAGCAAGGCATGTGACTATGTTCAAAAAATGCCTAAGGGGAAGTATAAACAACACATCATTGGAGGCATTGATAGTGTGTAGCAAAGCCCACAACAGCCTAGATGAGAAAGTAATTCTGAGGGATTCAGGCTCAATTTATGTAATTGGATTTTCTGGTAAAGCTTAACATATAGAGCAATGATATATTTGTTTTGACTTAGATTAAATGTGAATTAATATTGAAATGAATAGCAATTTTCCAGCATTCGATGCATTTAAGATTTTATCAATGCCAAGGTAATTCCCCTTGCTGTGTATACTGATGTTTTGATCTTAAAATATCACTATCCACTGACTATATTAATCAAGTTATGTTTCAGAAATCCAAAAGCTGTAAAATGCTCTATGATTATGTGGACCTTTTTTACATCGAAATTATTCTAGGTTAAACCCCTTACTGGCTTCCTTTCTTTTAGTCAAATTTGACATGATATGCCCTCTGTCCAAGTGTTGATTAACAAATTAAGAAAAGCTCTTATCTCCCAAAAGTTGATAATCAAAGCCCAATCAAAGCCCCATCTTTCCACTTAATATAAAACTGTAGATGAGAATGAGCTTACCATGGTCTAGGTACATGTACTGTAGATATTCTAAAGGGACTCAGTCTACTTAGCTGAGGGTATTGTTCATAATGGATCATGAGAGCTGGTTACCATGCTACCATTGCTGAGTAGGCACTAGTGAAACAGTGCTCAGCCTGTTGTGTATTAATCGATATGTTCATCAATTAACAGATTTACTTTTATTTGTCCAGAGAATATGTTGAAATAGAGCATATACTTTAATGTAAAAAAAACAGTTTAAAGAGGTTGTTTCTGCAGAAAAAACTGACAATAATCAGATAACATACATTTTTGTATAGAGAATGATGTCACAACAGAAAACTTGCATTCTCAGTTAACTCCACTGCCGGCCGCATTCCTAACGAGCAACAAATCCACATTTTACTGTGAAACAATTCTTCATAGTTGTCATTGTCATAATCCCAGAATAACTTGGTCTTCTCTGCATAATTTTCACATGGTCCATAGCTCTTAGGTAATACCAAACAATATAGAATAACATTCATAGAAACATCATAAACACTTCTAGACATTGAATATATTTAATAGGTGGTGATCCTAACTAAATTCTGGTTATTGAACAGATATTCTGTATTCATTATACAGGAAACCCATTGCAATGAGTGGGATTCTTCTCATATTATTGCTATATTTTATTGCATACTTCCTCCAAGCTACTTCTGCACCAGCTATATATCTTACTAGACATGTTATTGATTATGGCTATGTTCATTACCATGAACTTCTATTAGCCTGGCCACAATTTTCCTGGAATTCGGCATAAATTGATTGTGAAATTTAAGTCTGAAAAATATGATAATGAATCATAATATATGAATAACACACACATGATATTTTTTTCTTGCTTATATTAAATATATTATTTAGACATTCACAGTGCAGGGAGGAATTTGCATGTGAACCCCGAAGAATGGCTTCTCCAAAAGCTAATTGGAGTCAGCAGTCAGCTAACCTGGAGTCCAATCAATGAGAAAGTTGTTTAGAGCTGCTCTGCCCAGGGGCAGCACCAAAGATTTTGGGCCCCATGAAAATATATTATATCGGGCCCCACCCAAGGGTGACGTGGAAGGGGGAGGGCATATTCGGTGCGATGTATACAGTGGAATTCATTATTTAATGCAAGACTGATTGCCTATAGTAGAGAAATGTGCTTATGGTGATCTATTGCAGTATAAATGTTATTTTTAATGGTATGAGTCTTGAATGGAAAATTCTCAACTTAATGAATAACTTAAAATAAATATAACTTAAAATATACAGCTCTGTAAAAAATTAAGAGACCACTGCAAAATCATCTGTGTCTCTGGTTTTACTGTTCATAGGTATGTGTTTGGGTAAAATGAACATTTTTGTTTTAATCCATAAACTACTTACATTTCTGCCACATTTCAAATACTCTATAAATATCATAATTTAGATAATATAATAATAATTGGCTTTCATGCATCTTGGCATGCTCTCACCAGTCTTTCACATTGATGTTGGACAACATTATGCCACTCCTAGTGCAAAGACTCAAGCAGCTCAGCTTTGTTGAATGGCTTGTGACCATCCATTTTGCTCTTTTTTCAGTGGGGTTGATTTTAGGAAAAATTGTAGTGCTCTCTTTTTCCAGAGCTGTATATTAACCTTGTCAACTAAATAAATCAACATAATCTAAAAAATTATGTAACACCTGTTAAGATATCAGTTAACAACCATATTTTAGTCTGGATGAAATCCATGGAGACACACCAAGCAAGCTTGCCCATATGACTTGAAGCTGTTATTTTAATATTGGCTGTCACTTATACAGACTTATAATGTCACGTTTATGAACAAGGGAGGGCAGAAAGCACCAGTATTGCAAATAACATATTTATTACAACTATAACACTTAAACAAATGAATCTAAAAAGTAACAAAACACGCAGAGAGGTACAAATAAAATTCCAGAAGAGGCATATATACTGTATAACGGCTTGGGAAAAATAGGAAACAGGCAAACTTAGACAAAATACTTGTACTCACTAAGGGAAGCAAAACGAACGGCAGGAATAGCTGATGTGTGAAACTATGACATATGATGCAATGACCAGCAACAACATTTCTTCTTCTTTGGATTACTGGCAGATCGCAACCAACTATAATGGTGCATACACTGCCACCTACTGTATCGCCACCCCTATTTCCTCTTACCCACACCCGTAGCCTTGAGAAAGTGCAACGCCCTCGCCACCATCCCACCACTACTCCCACCCTCCAACACCTCTCCCATTCCCCACTCCCTCCCCTCCCTCCTAACCTCCCTTCTCCACTGTTTCCTCCACCATACACCCCTCTGATAATACAACACTACATGCTCCACTGTTTCCTCCACCATACACCCCTCTGATAATACAACACTACATGCTCCACTGTTTCCTCCACAGCCCTAAATCACATTAAATACGTTCTGAGGGAACTATTATGTAAAACAGAAATATGTCAAATATGAACGTATGAGAGGGTCAATTACGTTTGTAGGGAACTAAATTGAACACTCGAATAACGTTCAATATGAACATTAGAAGATCATGACGTAGCATGTAAATAGCATAGTTTTTGCTAGGGCGGAGGTCGGGGATGGTGGATGGGCGTATAAATCCGCGACTTGCATGCCAGTGTTCGCAAGTTCAAATCCAGACTGGAACTTTTTGTGTTTGGTTCTACAGACACGCGATTGTCGGTTTTTGTAATGTTAACCCTAACCTTAATTCTAACCTCAACCTCAGTAACGTCATATCTAACCTTAACCGTTAGTAACCTCATGCCTAACCTTAACCGTTAGTATCCTCCTACCTAACCTTAACTGTGAATGTTGCAATATAAGTTCGAAATATATGGAATGTATGGAATGTTCTCGCATAAATCCACTAAACGAAATGTACCGGAGCAACGTAATTCAAGTACAAATATAGCCTAATAAAAAAATGTGCAGTTCAAACGTAAAAACACCCTAAATAGGTTGGCATAGAACGTAATTTAGGTTTTCAAAATAGTTTCCTGAGACCGTAATTTGGGAGAAATTCTGAGATTTACGGATGTTCCTCCACCATACACCCCTCTGATAATACAACACTACATGCTCCACTGTTTCCTCCACCATACACCCCTCTGATAATACAACACTACATGCTCCACTGTTTCCTCCACCATACACCCCTCTGATAATACAACACTACATGCTCCACTGTTTCCTCTACCATACACCCCTCTGATAATACAACACTACATGCTCCACTGTTTCCTCCACCA
>JACXGM010033471.1:0-12267 GCA_016801145.1 Umbra pygmaea
AACTGCACAATCAACTGCACTTTTCTATCTTTCTCCCTTACCCGACCCATTGTGTTATTCTTGTGTATTTGTATTCATGTGTAACTGTCTGTACTTGCACCTTTGCTTTATCTTGGCCAGGTCGCCGTTTTAAATGAGAATTTGTTCTCAACGAGCCCACCTGGTTAAATAAAGGTTAAATAAAAATAAATAAATAAATATTCATACCTAGCTCATGAAAATAAATGGGTATGAAGGAGATGGGCTATTCCTATTTCCAAGTAGGGGCCAGGCAACAATCACATTGCAGTTTCTCTAAATTGTAGTTTGTAGTTTACAATTTGAACATGCCCTTTAAGCAATCTGAAATCATGAAGAAACGCTCAAGTTGTTTCCATATACAGAAAGGCACTTCCTGTAGTATATGAATAACAATATACTATAATTGTTTGGCTTTACAACAAAATACCTCTAATCAGAAAAAGAGAGAGAAGAAGAGAGAAAGAGATATTGTAGATAGAAAACAAAAAATGATCAAACAGAAAATTAGAACATCAAGCAATCTCTTCCTTGTAAGTCTTCAACACCACATCCCATGCTTCTACACCTAATTACACAAATATTCCATTTCAATTAGCCAGCCTTTCTCCCCTTGCATGCCTTTATGCAAAAATTAATTAGTCAATTAGCCAATTAAAATGTGAGCAGGTCTTGTGTTAACAAGGCTTTTACAAGCAGCAGTAACCCTGAAGTAATGACAGACATGGAACCCATTCTACACCAATCTAATAAACTGTTGGGACACGCACACACACATACTGAATGTTGGTTTTTCTCTCTTTGTGGGCCCTTAAAAAACCTATCTTGCTCTAAAAATCAATTTTCCCTGTTTCTAACCCTAACCTATACCCTAAACCTAACCTATACCCTAACCTTACATTATCCCTAACCCTATCTTCAGTAACCTAACATTAGTGCCTAAAGTTAACTTTAAAATAATGCCTAACCCTAAACCTAATCAGTAATGCCTAAAGCTAATAGTAACCCCAATGCTAACACTATGCTTGTATGTTTTTCACTAAACGTAAATGCTGAGCCATGAATCGCAATTGCCCTCATGGGGCCATCCCCACAAGGTACAATTTGTCCCCCAAAGTCTAATTTTACAACTTTTTGTCAGGTATGGTTGTGGGGCCATTGCCAAAATTTAAGGGGCCACACACATAATGGGCTTTTTATCTTTTTGTGGACTTGAGACCAAACTCTGACACAAAAACATATACTTGTGCTCAAAAGTTTGCATACCCCGTGGAGAATTTGTAATGGATGTACCATTTTCAAAGAAAAAGTGAGCGAGCAGACGGAAAAATGTTTTTTTTTTCATTATTCATGGGATTCATATTCACTTTAGCATCAAAGACAGCGTGCAGTCATTTGTGATAGTTGTCCATGAGGCCCCAAATTATTTCAGGTGGTATAGCTGCCCATTCGTCTAGGCAAAATGTCTCCAGGTCATGCAAAGTCTTTGGTTATCTTGCATGAACCACATGTTTGAGATCTCCTAGAGATGATTATGGTCAGGAGACTGTAATGGCCACTCCAGAACCTTCAACTCTGCTGTAACCACTGGAGGGTCAACTTGGCCTTGTGCTTAGGGTCATTGTCGTGCCGGAAAGTCCAAGAGTGTCCCATGCGGAGCTTTTGTGCAGAAGAATGCAAAATGTGTGCCAGTATTGTCCAATAACATGCTGCATTCATCTTGCCATCAATTTTCACAAGGTTCTTCGTGCCTTTAGAGCTCACTCAACCCCAAAACATCAGTGAGCCACCACCATGCTTCACAGCGGGGAGGGTATTCTTTTCACTAATGGATTTGTTAAACCCTCTCTAAATGTAGCACTTAGAGTTGTTACCATAAAGCTCTATTTTGCTCTCGACATTCCAAATTACAGTGTGCTGAAAGATGTGAGGCATGTCAAGATGCTGTCGGGCATATTGTAACCAGGGTTGCTTGTGGCACTGGAGCAGTAAAGGCTTCTTTCTGGCAACTCAACCATGAAGCAAATTTTTGTTAAAGTATTGTCGTATTGTGTTCTTTGAAACCACACCATCTTTTTCCAGAGCAGTCTGTATCTCCCGAGGTTACCTGTGGGTTTTTCTTTGTATCCCAAACAATTCTTCTGGCAGTTTTGGCTGAACTCTTTCTTGGTCTATCTGACCTTGGTATCAAGAGATCCCTGAATCTTCCAGTTCTTAATACGTAATTGAACAGTATTGAATGGCATTTGCAAGGCTTTGGATATCTTTTTATATCCTTCTCCAACTTTATGCAGTTCCAGAAACACATTGACTATTTATACACATACAGTAATTGCTATTAAAATTGCACAGGTGTGGGAAACAAGGACAAACATTCAAGGGTGTGTACACTTATAATTAGGTCAATTTGGGTTATTTCTGTTATCAGTATGGGTCAAAAAGGAGACAAACTAGTAATGATAATTAATTGCTTCATATGATCACTATCCTTACTCAGGCCCGTCGCGACAAGGCAAGCAAACCAAACAAGTGCTTGGGGCACCGAGCTGGCCTGGGGCCCCAAGACAACGACTGGTTAAGAATAAAATGCAACGACAAATTGTGTGAGCGCCTCTTTGATAGTCAATGCAGTAAAGTGCAATGACACTGTTATCGGGATCCCCCTCAAGGGGCCCCTCTCGTGATCTCGGCTGCCGGCAAAATACAAAACCTCGGTCGGCACTCGGCAGTTATCATGAAGCGAAATTATGATTCAGGAAGCCAGAAAAGGAAGAAGAGAAAGGAAGAGGAGGATGAGAAAAACAAGATATTGGTAAGTAATAAATTACACTGGATAAAATAGCTCTACTTGTCTTGGTGTAATTTTGCAGCCTGTAATTTTTTTATCATTACCCGATGCGTAATATATTGCATGGTAGATATAATGTGTGTTACAATAAACTGTTAATTTAGAGCATTACTTATAATTAGTAAACATTTAAATATACATGAGTATTTGCCTTTTAAACATTTTTTTATGCGCAGTTCATGCACTGTAAACCTTGTGTGGGTGAACTTAAACTTTATAACTATGCTGTGGCTCTTGTAGGTTTTGCATGCAGGGTGGGGTGTTTGGGGGGCCTCCATGTCCATTTCGCTTGAGGCCCCCAAATACCTTCAAACTGCCCTGTTCTTACTTAACAGTCAGATTTTATGCAAGAACAGTCATTGTCAAAATGAATGCAGAAATGTCACAATTTCTGTCAGGGTATGCAAACCTATGAGCACAACTGTATGTTCCCTTTTCCCCTAACCCTAAATTTTATCATCTAACATTTGCATTATGCCTATACGTAACCTAGCCCTAATGCCTAGCTAAATGTAGTCGGTAATGCCCTAAGGCCTAACTAAATGTAGTCAGTAATGCCTACACGTAACCTAGCCCTAAACCCTAAAAAATGTAGCCGTTAATGACTATACTTAATCCCATTTCTAACACAGTTTTTTCCTAAACATAATCTTCTGTGGGCAGAGTCTGCATTATATATACTCTGCCAGCAGTGCCTGAAATGTTAAATAATCATATTCGAGACAGAATCCAACCAATGAAAGTTATTGAAAGTGGTTTAACTTAGCCTTAGAATGTTTGTTTTACCCTGTTCAAGACAGGCCAGATACACTAATTTGCATTGTATATGGACAAAGTATTATAGGAACGCAACTGAGAAGATTGTGAAGTTTACTTCAGTGTTTCAGAGATAATCTTAAACCAAACCCGTTAAGTCAGTAAAATATTTCCTAGCAGAGACCTGCCAACGAACACTTGTGGACCTATTTTTTAGATTGTACTGTCTTTGTGGGAACTTAAGCCCCTCACATTAATACATGGACATGGATCACACACACACACACACACACACACACACACACACACACACACACACACACACACACACACACAAACACACATTAAGGCACATGCAATACACAAAACACACATAATAAGTGCTGACTGTGTTTTGCACCAGCTCGCAAATCAGCCTTATTTGTTTTTACTGTATCTCATAGACATGCACACATAGTGTATACACACACCGGGTCAGTTGCTGTAATAATGTGCGTCTGTTCTCTGTCTCCTGTATAAATATGACTGAAAGAGTTGTTATAATGGCTCCTGCTTCAAATAAACACCCCCCCCCCCGCTCGACACACACACACACACATCTCTGCTTCCCTCTGTTCTAAATCATATCTAAGTATATGCTAGTGTACTTCCTCAGTAGATATGTCTGTCGTGTGTGTGATAGAGAATAACGGAAAGAGAGATTGAAAGAGGGACAGAGTGTGTGTTAGAGTTGCATGAGCTTTGTTAGTCACCACGTATCTCCTCTCTCCAGACATAACAGCTTCTTCAGTGGACTGACTGGAACAGGTAGAGCGGGAGAGTGTAGTGTTGGGTGTCCAGTGGGAAGAGAGTCATTGGGAGTTATGTGGGACGGGATGTAATGGAGCACAAGTAAAGGCAGTGGAAGGAAGGAGTAACGGATATGTTAGCTTCAAGAGGCGGTAGGAACCTGAAACAATGTGTCACCAATTCACAAAAGAGTCAAACATTTCAATTAACTTTATAATCCAAGATTTCTATGGAGGATACAACTATAAAAGATGTTTTGTACTATATCTGATGCAAGAATTTCTAGTTCCTTTCTTTTGCCCACAAGATGGCCCACAGTTATGAAGTTCAAAATACTGGATCTGGACATACTGTATTTCTTGTATTTCTACTGTATTTATTTGCCCTGTATTCACACAATTTTGAATTATAATGAAACAATTACTATGATGTTTAAATTCAAACTGTCAGCTTTAATTTGAGTGTATTTTTCATCCAAATTGGATTAACTAAATACAGCCTCTCCCAAATGTCTCGCTTCCCACTGATCACCCAACACTTTCAACTCAATCCCTTCTTCGATCAAGCAACTCTGAGGAAGTTCTAGGATTCAAACATAAAACACTGTCACGCCCACTCCCTCATTGTCTATCTGTCATTCTTTCTCTATTAACCACATGTGCAGTACACACATCTGTTGGCATTGAAAAAAAATATCTTAGTGTATTCAGATATTTCATCAAACAGTTAAAAATTATTATTGTGTGTACCTACATTGGTTCTAAAATTTAAACCAAATTGTTAAATGATATGTGTGATGACCGTCTTGGCACAATTCCATTAACTTACTAAAACTTGCAAATTAAAGACTAGTAAGTTAAAGGTTATGTTTTGTAATAGGTTGAAATTTCAGTTGTGCAATCTTACAAACATGCCATGTCTCCAAATTAGCATTTTTATATACTGAAATGTGATCCTTAACCATAACACCAGTATAATATGAGTCTGTTTTAATGTAATAGTGCTCACCATTGCCCCTAGTGGTCAGTTTTCAGATATATGTTTTTTCCCCACCTGCACAAACATCAAATTTTGAAGTAGATCTGGTGTGATGCCTCTAGTGTCAGAAAGGGTTCAGCTAAGAGTGGTCTCTGATTGTCAGCAAAGGGCCCAAAAAAGGATCTTTTATTTAAGACACACACACAACCACACACATACGACCCTGGTAGCAGAGAATTCCCTGTCAGAAGGATCACTGACCTCCTTGAGAAGGTTTATTTTCATGTGCCGTCACTCTAAACAATCCCTTAAAAGGGAGCACAGATGTTTATAGGCTTTCACAAACCACACACTGCCTCTCTGACACACACACACGTACACACAAACACAGACACGGACACACAAACATGGGCACACATGAAAGGAAATTCAAAAAAGCACAGGGAAAAAGAGGCGAGTGACAGAGGGATGAGGGAAGAGGAATAAGACAGAAACCAGGGATTAGATCTGAATCAAGTCAAACCAAAACCGGAATTAAATTAGCACAAAAACCAAACAGCCCATATTCGCATCAATCATAGTTTAAACACATCGATGTATACAACAGAATAATTTATGAATGGCTGGGTGTGGTTACACGACAATGTCCAGGGGGACAGGTCTGTGAGCTAACTGCTGTACCATATCTTCCTTTAAAGCTTGTGAGGTGTATTTGACTGAACATGGTAAAAGTAAGGCACTTTGCGTTTTAGACCTCTGTGTTTTAAAAAGCTCATTAAAGCATTTCTCTCTTCCTGGCTGTCTACTGGGCCCCAGTGTTTTAGTGTCAACACACACTCGCTGTTTCCCCTTACATGGGCATGCACACAGCAGACTGCACAAACATCACAGGCTCTTCATTTATGTGTGTTTGCGTGACTCCGTGTGTGTCTGTGTGTGTTGAGGTGTGTCGTGTATGGGGTAAATATAATGTGACTGTACGTGAATGACCCATTTGAAAAGGATCACTGGTACTGTAAGATTAAAAGCCTGATGCTGTATAAACATCCAACTGGAACACCGGGCTCAGACAAACACACACGTGAAAGTGAGCAAGAACTATATATACACTTGCAGCGTGGATTCGATTACAGCTTTCATAAGTATAAATAGAGCTAAAGACACTAAAAGCAGCAAATATGGAATTTGTGATCCAAACTGACTTAAATTGAATGAACGTGTCCACATAGTACGTACATGGATGCACTTTTTTAAGTGTAATGTATAGAAAAGAAATTAACGAGATCTGTGCCTGCCATTGATTTTGTAATGCTCTTTAAAAGGCCTTGAGGTCGGACATTGCATTACTAGTGTTTTACATGGCTGAGTATAACTATTCATTACTTCAAAAAAGTGATGATAGTGAAAGAAACAGAACATGTTTCTGACTGCACCGACACTTTATGAAGTTAGTCAGCCCTATCACAGTCCAAGCACAGTTCTAATGTTTTAATAGCCTCAAGAAATTAGAACCCCACAGCCCTATAAAATGTAATGTCTTTGTGATATGTAACTTTCCCTTATTGAACAGCGGGGAGAAGGGCTGAGTCGAATGGGGAAAGGCTGGCTTTGTAATGAGGTCTCATCCGTCTCTCTGGCCGTCACACTCGCGGGCACGCTCACAAACACACGCACACACACGCACACACACATAGATAGATGGACACACAGGCGCACACAAGCATGTCCACACACATCTGACTCTCAGGGCCCTGAGCACTCAGATTAGGAATGGATGACCATGGAAAATTAGCAGGTTTATCTCTTCTCACTCTCTTTCTCTCTCCTATATCTCTCTACCTCCAGCTCTATTACACTTTTCAATCCAGCTCCCTCTCTCTTTCTGAGCTCTAGGGACGCGAAGACAGAGTGGGGCTGTGATTACGTTGATAAATTCCTGATAATAAAAACAGAATGGCTATCATCACCTTCCACTATGTGTTCCTGCTCTGGGCAGCGTGGACCAAGGGGATACGGAGACAGGCAGAAGAAGAATAGATGCTTTAGAAGTGAAATGATTGAAAGATGTGCAAAATAAACTGTCCAACACACACAGCCTGTCCTCTCATATGGGCCTAGACTACTGGCAACTCATACTATGCAATTCAAAGCTCAGACAAAGATAGGCATGTTTAAATAATAGACAGTTGACAAGGGTGGTCCAGTGGTCCAAGGCCCCGCTCTGGAGCACATCTACCACTGCAGCATGGGTTCGAGTCTGGCTTAATGCTCACCTGCTCAGTCTCTAAACTTTCCCATTGTCTTTCCTCTATCATTAGAGCATTAAAACCCCTATAGGTCTCGGATTTTCTTTCTTTGTTACTACTTTGACAAAAAGGCTTCTGCAGGTGTTTTAGGAAAAGGTACCATCAAGTGGTTGTCTCTATGCGTTTAGAACACCCTCAGCTATGATAATCTGAGAAGACACACTTCGAGACACTAACATCTTAGTAATGTATTGTAAAATGAAAATGAATGAACGAAAACCGCTGTTGAATTTATGTTATTAGTTATTTAAAAAATATTTGAAAATATTGGGATGTTGGTGTTCAAAATGAAAGTTGAACTGTTTGAGAAGTTTCCCTCAGTAACACACACCTCAGTAACAAAAAAGAACTAAATTCACGTTTTAGAGTGTTGCTGTCACATGTCCTCCTTCTGCTCCACTCTGACGCCCACAGTCGCGTGTCTACTGAGCCACCGGTCTGAGCGCATCACCCTGGGAGAACAGGGGAGGAAACCCAACGTACCCCAATCACCATCCACGCACTTGAAACTCATCAGCTCATCACTACCCCTATATAGCTCTGAGCGTTTCAGACACCCCTTGTGCTTCATTGTTTACTGTGTAGTGTACTGTATGTTTTGTTCTGTGTTCTTCATTATTGATTATTACCGAACTTTATTTGATTCCTGTAACTGCCTCCTGCCTATTACTCTGGCCTCAGTAACATTACAGTTGCACGCATGTGTTTTTCAACAAAAATGTGTTTTTTGATTAAAACCCCCCAAATGCGACAACTGGGATGGTTCCATTTTTTTATCAAAATGTATTAAAAATATGCCTTGTCTTTAACAGATACTTTAATCCAGAGCAACTTACAGTGTGTTAAGTGACTGTAGCCACTTACAGTAAAGTGCCTTGCTTAAGGTCACTAAGACATTATACCCAACAGGAATCGAACCCACAACCTTCCAATTGACAGTTCTTACTCCCCAACCACTGAGCCGCCTAAAGGAAAATGCTTCAGAATTAGCCCTAAAACAGCCTAGCTATCTCCACCAGTGTGTCTAGGGCTCAGCCTACATCATTGTTACTGCTGCAGGTTGGTAAGTTCTTTTGATGAATTCTGTTGTTGTTTTGACCAAATTGTGTCAATGAGTGGCAATGTGTGTCACTGGTTTTATCAGGCAGTATAGAATGGGAACATGGGGAAATTGTTGAATCGGAAGTACAACAGCCTTTTAAAGGCATAACAACTAAAGCTCACACAACAAAAAAACATAGTTGCTAAAGCACCTACTAGTGAGTCATTCCTGACGTCTGTTCTTGTCCCCTTCTGCCTATCACTCCATTACACAGACAATACCCACACACACTCTAACACACAAGCTTGGGCATACACACACATTCACATTTTATTTGAACAAATATTTCTACAAAGCCCAGACAGGAGAGTGATAATCTGACTCAGTTGCTGGCCATTGCAGCTGTGTATGTCTTTGTCTCTGCTTGGCTACTCTTGCTCCAGACATTCTGCAGTAGTAACAGAGAAAAGCAGTCTCCAGGTGATCTCCAGGTCACCCCACAGACTTCCCTTCTTGGGTGAAACACAACGAAGAACAGGGAGGATGGGGAGAAGGGGAGAGATACCTAATGAGTGGTGGGGGATGGGATTGGGGTCAGAGGCAACATGGGGGAGTGGGTAAAGATGAACCATCACCTGCCGCTCCCATTCAATAGGGCCTTTGTCGTGTCAATCATAGAGGCTTACGCACACCCCACTGTGACTGGGGCGTATGCCTGGCAATGTTACCTCACAACCAATATCACACTGGAAAAGAGAACACTGCCAAAACTCCTACATATTGACACACAGACAGACGGATGGACGGATGCATAGACAAGCAAACGTGCACACACACACACACACACACACACACACACACAGATGCATACTAAATGGTAGTGTAAAAACAAGCCCTGGGGGAAATGGAGCACTGAAGTGCAGTTCTCTGCTGCCAGCGGGACACTTTGTTCCTGTGCCACATAAACATTGAGATTCATCTCAACAGCCCTCCTGCACTCCAAGACCTCTTCTTCTGGCGGTCCTGTTCCCCAGCCGGTCTTATCCAGATCATTTACAGACATACAATGTGTTTATGACACTGGGGAAACCCGTGTTCCCACACAACCTGACAGACAGACACACAAACACAGGTTAATGCCAGGGACTGGGGTTGAAGTGGAATGGGTTAGCTCAGGCTAGAGAGAGGTTTGAGAAAATGAGGAAGAGCACTTAGAAGAGAGTGAATGCCTAACAGGGACGAGCCAAACCCACTTTCTTTGACTTTCTCTCTTCCCTCCCCATCCTCTCTATCTCCTTTAACACCCCCCCTCGCCCGCCTTGCTCCCTGGACAGGAAGGAGTTGTGATGGTTTCAACTGATTCCAGCGTCACAGGCAGACTGACAGTTGACATTTTCTCTTCTTTAATACCTGTCTCATTCTTTTCCGTCTCTTTTCCTCCCTTAGATGGTCAAAGTATTGTCAGGGAGGTAGGGTGGTGTAGGGGGAGGGAGGGCTGGAGGGGGTGATGTACAGTAGCTCTGAGGTCTTTCATTCTGCTCTGTGATTTGAAAAGGAGAGAGGGGCGTCGGGGGGGGGGTGTAAGGTGCTGGATGATCCTGCACACGCACCTTCTCAACTTGGTGTCTTGACAAAGGCTGAGACTAGTTTCATACAGTCTACATTCTGTATATAAGGGAGTCATTGTCAAGGTGTGGGGTGGTGCTTGTTTGGCTCCCTGCACGTGCCCAGACCGCTGCATCTTCTCTGATTATGAACCTTACTCTGTTTTCCCACGTCACCTCACTTCTCCACACACTTCAGTGGTTTCCAGTCTAAGCTCTACTCTGCCCTGTACACCACAACAGCGTGTTCATCCGTGTCCATCTTCCGAAACGTTGTGAACGCTTACTTCTTTATGGACAGCTCAGTCTTTAGATCCCCTCCAACACCAAGTAGAAAGTCTGTACCACACCTGAACAAAATGTATTTATACTTATGTGCCATGTGGCTCACTGAAGACTAACTGTAAGTCACTCAGGATAACATTGTCAGTCAAAGGACAATACTTTACAAAACGGTGACATAAAAAACAACGGGGCCGGGGTTGTGTTTGTACGAGATCAGTTCCTGTCACCTGCCTTCTGTGATAGTCATTGGATGCCAGATGTTACTGCCGTCCCCCTTTTTCTATTCACCCTCCCTACGATCTATCGCTCTTTCTCTCTCTGACCTCCTCTTTTGCGACTCATTCCTCTCTCCCCTCTGACACGTGTGGGGATCTCTGCGATGCGAGACATCCCTGCCGTAATCGAATTTGTCCATGTGGAAAAACAATACAAGCTAGAGAAATACTTAATGCGGCCTATTTTGTATACATGTCAGATCGTATGAGTGTAAGGCTAAATTGGGGCCGTTTGTGCATTGTGTGAGAAGGAGATTGGGGGAGAGGAGATTACAGTAGGAATGCACAGCAGCATGAATCCTGTTTGCATGTATACACAAAGACCTGCAGGGTTATTCAGGGTGACCGTGTTTACACACCAGTTTTGTTCAACACACACACACGCACGCACACGCATACACACGCATGCACACGCATACACACAGATAATGAAAAAGTGTCTCGAACTGCGGCTGAGATGTTGTTCCACCATATAACAGACACAGTTTCATTAAGGCCATCAGGATAACAAAGGGAAGAAGTCATGCTAAAGTCTCCAGTCTATTGTCAGTGATGTTCTTCTCAACAGAACAATCGTATCCATTTATTCCATTGATTGCAAAGAGGGAGAAAAAACAAGTTTGCTCAGAATTGAGACTGAAATAAAGCACTCAATGTGAGGACTGTGTTTGGGTCTTATTGCCTCGGATCAGACACTCTGAGAGGGGAAATCACATTGGCTCTGTAAAGATACACCTGCTGACCAGCTGTCATGAAACTAATCACACAAACCCTCACAGAGTCATAAACACACGCAACTAAAAGCTCTCATGGCACCAGTCTACCTTCAATAGACAGTGTCCATAAACGTCCAGGCAACAGAATTACACTAACTGTAAAGGATTTGTTTTGTAATGAGTGGAACTGGGATTGAACCAGTGATGTCTACCTTCGAGCTGGAGAGACAACATGACGTGTAAGTAAAACATTGGTTCTGATTAAGCCTGAGTTGTGAAATACATAAGACTGTAACATATTTATAATGCCTTCATACAGTAGAGACTTCATACAGCAATTCTCAAATCCACAATGGCCTTGCAAGCGCCAAGCCTGCCTGATGACAATGTCAGTCACCAGGTCCAGTACTGCAGGGCTTGGAATCAAATCCTGATGTCATTGGGACCTGGATGAAAGCTGCATTTCCATGGGTCTGGTGTTAGATCCATCAACGTACAAACACAGACATACACACACACACACATCTTTGTTTTTTGTGGTACCCTTCTTGTTCTCGACCGCATGCCTTAAACTGATCTGTTATAAGGTGTGTGTGTGTGTGTGTGTGTGTGTGTGTGTGTGTGTGTGTGTGTGTGTGTGTGTGTGTGTG
>JACXGM010033472.1:0-12267 GCA_016801145.1 Umbra pygmaea
AGGTTTAAATAAGGACACTGAGGGTTCAGAGACCTGTTTCTCTATAATAGGTGTGGCCTCTAGGTCAAAGATGGAAAGATAGAAGAGTTATACTGAAGTAATGATCCAAACTATGAACAGACACATCCAGGTCTGAATGACAGTGAAACAAGGATGGATTTCTAGAGTATTTATTATTTAAGAGACATTCCATCACTTCACAGACAATACTTGATGCTACAAGTTGATAGTGGATTATATAGTTTGTATTGTCTGATCCCTCCTGAGAGCCCAGTAGAGGATTTGAACACATCAGCTAATGACCAACTAGATCATCAGGAGGGATCAAACAATACATGTTAAAATACCACCCATTTAACTACATTAAAAAAGTGTGTTAAAAAACATTATTTTTACAGAAGAATTACATTTTGAAGTAAGTTATAGAAAAACATTCACTCATAATTTTGATTCAAAATCTGTAACCCAACATTGCTATTGTTGTTCAGCCAGGATGTAGAACTGTGCTGTTGGAAGTGGTGTTGGAGGGCCAGTAGGGGGCACTCTTCCCTCTAGTCTAAAGATCATTCCCAGTGCCCCAGGGCAGTTATGGGGACATCTGCCCGGCATAGGGTGCTGTCTTTTGGATGGGACATTAAATGGATGTCCTGGCTCTCTGTGGGCACTAAAGATCCCATGGCACTAATTTTAAGAGTAGGGGTGTTAACCTCAGTGTTCAGGACAATTTTCCAATCTGGCCCTCATACCATCATGGCAACCTAATCATCCCTATCTGTCAACAGGCTCATTCATTCCCCTTTCCTCCCCTTCTCCCCAGGCCGTTGCTGCAAATGAATAAGCGTTCTCAGTCAACCTGGTAAAATAAAGGTAAACTACCTTAACTAACAAAGCCACAGAAATTGGAGTGTTCTTGTAGTGCAGACGGAACGTTTGCACCGACCCCAAAATTATTATTTTAATTTGGAAGTTCAGCTTTGGAACTTTGTCAGTGTTAGGTCTGCTGCTCCTAGGTAGCTGTGCTGTCTCTCCCTTCCCTCTGTCTGTCCTAATTACAGGAGTGGAGCCTGGTGTGCGGGAGTCTAGGTTCAGCTCATCTAGCAATCATCCTCAGCCTCATATATACCCAGTCATTCCTCCACTCTGCGTCAGATCATAGTCAAGACAACCACAGTTAGTCTTGCTCATGATACACCTTATTACCTATTTTGATTACTTGTGTGTATACCTATTCTGATTCGTTTCTCTTGTGAATTGGTTCTTAGTCAATTTGCCTGGTTAAATAATGGTAAAATAAAAATAAAAACATTCCATCAGTACATATTGATCCTTAAGGGCTCAAAACATCTAATGTTTTAAAAAGCACAAAATACCGGAATTACGAAGAAGAAGGACTTGAGTAGTGGGCAAACTCACTGCATTGCAGGACAGTCTATCTAGTCACTGCATTGATGGTCATGGGTTCGAGCCTGATCATGGGTTCTCTGACTTTCCCCGGGCCTCCTGCAAAAGGCAAAAAAAAAAAAGTGCTGCACTGGATTTGGGTTAGATGAGTCAGGTTATCTATCCTGCCACGTCACTCTCTAGCGACTCCTTGTGTTCAGATGGTGCGCCTGCAAATTCAAGTATAGTCTATGAACGTAATCATCTTGTGCATGATCCGACTAAAGGCTTCTGTGATGGGTGAACAGTGTTGGGTGAACAGTGTGGGGTGAGCAGTGTTGGGTGAACAGTGCGAAAAGAATCAGCGGCCGGTAATTGTTTTAATAAGGAGTTGTGGAGCTGCTGACAAGGCAGAAATAGTTGGAATTGGGAAGAAAGGAAAATTTGTAAATGGTCATTTGGACCTGACTTTAAAATATTTAAAATATTTCATTACATGTTTCTATAGGTTTATAATGCATTTATAACTGGTATTTGGACATCAATTTAAAATAAGGTATCCTTTCATGTGTTATATAGGTTTATAATGCATTATATATAGTAGTAGGCACATCGCTTCAACGTCTCATTTCTGGTGTCAATAATGTTTTTAAAAGATGTGGTTAAAAGGTGTAATAAAGGTTTATACCTCATAATAACGTGCTTAAAAGTGACAAGAACAAAACACATTCAGATGTTAAAGTGCACTCAGCTACATAACAGTCGGTGGGTTTTTATGACTGTAAGTAAATGAGAAGATTTGACACCAAATGAGTAGACTGAACACCAACGGTATGTACACATATGGTTTCATGTTAGACCATTTAATAAACAACCACCATGACTCCAAATGAGAAGACTGAACACCAACAGTATGTACACATACAATATCATGTTAGACTATTTAATAAACAACCACCATGACTCCAAACTCTGTAGAGAAAAATCAGATACAGTGTTGAATGGAAAGATTAAAGCATCACAACATTACAATTGAAAGTGGAGAAATAACCACAAATTACTGTATTGTTCAACTGCAACCATTAAAATGAGGTAAATAAGTGTCATTCTTATTAGCATTTGTAACTGCATTTATAAATGATTAATAACTGAAAAATAAGAAAAATTATAATCTGGCAACCTGACACGCTTTTTGCCTTTTCAACTTAATCAGTCGGGTTTCAAATACCTAGGAGTGAATGTCACTCGCTCACTGCTGGCTCTCCTTTCAGCTAACTTTCCCCCCTTCTCGTTCAGATGAAGGCGGATTTTAAGATGTGGGGTAACTTAACTCTCTCTCTCATAGGGAAGATAAATGCTGTTAAAATGATTAGCTTGCCCAAATTCATGTATCTTTTTTTACAGCAATTAACCAGGCGGTCTCCTTTTTTCATTTGGGTTGGAAAAACACCAAGAATCAGCAGGTTTTTACTTCAGCAATGTAAATTCAGTGGTGGGCTCGCACTTCCTAATTTTCTATATTACTATTGGGCTGCCAAACTCCAGAAACCGCTATTCTGGTTGCACTCCCCAGATACATCATGGTGCCTGCTAGAAGGTCTCTCCTGCGTCTCCTCCTCTCTCCCTGCTTTATTATGCTCCGTTCTTCCTACATCTCCCTCACGGTACTCAGACAACCCTGTAGTACTATCCACGCTCAAAATTTGGTACCAGTTTCGGTGCCACTTTAAGTTCTCCACTACATCCATTTTGGGCCCTATTAAAAATAACAATTTATTTACTCCATCTGTGGTCGACAGTGCTTTTACTCTTTGGGAAAAAAATGGCATTAAAACTTTCAAGGATCTTTATGTAAATGGAGTTTTTTGAGTTTTCCTAACCTGGCAATCAAACACGCCTTGCCCCCATCTAATGTCTTCCAATATCTGCAGATGAGACATTTAGTCTCCTCTAAGTTTGCTGGCTTCCCTTTATTGCCCCCCATCCAGCCCTGGAATGAGTTATTGAATTTTTTACCTCAACTGAAATCAGTAATTTCACAAATTTATTCTTGGATTATGTCCTGCGATAAGCACTCCACTAATATACCTAAAATTGCTTGGGAGCAAGAAATGGGTCTTGAATTTTCAAATGATTTCTGGGATGGAGTGATCGATAGAACAAGTTCCACTTCATCTTGTGCCCAACTTGGACTGATTCAGTTCAAGGTGACCAACAGAGTTCATTACTCTAAGTCAAGGCTGTCCAAAAATGTATCCCACAGTGATGGATGTGTTTGACAGATGTCATTCCTCCCCATGCAACTTCGACCATAGGTTTTTTACTTGCTCGAAATTGAGCTATTACTGGACCTTTGTATTCCATACCCTTTCAGAAGCACTTAAAATGAATTTAACTCCATTGGTTAGCAGGGGAGGGTGGTATGGGGGCCGGGGATTATGTTGGGGGGGTTAAAATTGTAAAAATGTATTGATATATTTTCAGACACAGTATCTTTACTGTTATTTTTTGTTCCTGTTAATCTTTATAAATAAAGATATTTTATATTTTTAAAAAAACTTTGCCAGTTTCGCATCTGAATTAGCTCGACACAGTGCAGAATGCAGCCTTTTGTTCTACAAATTTAATAAGAAATAAAAATAAATGTAAAAAGACACAGCCAAACCATGCACATTCCATGATGATTAACCTTCCTCCAAACACTCGAAACACTTTGTCATGTGAAACTGAACGATACCTGTGTCACACTTGTCAAAAGACACTGACGTATCGGGTATAAAATGAGGCATCAAAAACAAACATTTTGAATGCGTGAGACCTTAGCTGAGAGATTTTTGAGAGTATTGAGATACTGAGCCATCAGACACAAGATGGACCAACAACATCAGAGGTTTATTATTAGTATTAAATATATATATATTTTACATTATGTATCAATTGATATTTATTTTACTGCCAGGGAGACCAGGGCAGTGTTGGTGATGATGACAACCTGTGGTTACTCCTGGACAACAGAGTCAGTGACACCAGGAGAATACAGAGTGCTAGTGCCAATGCTATGGTTGAAGTTCAACAGTACTTAGCAGATGCATACCTGGCAAGAGTGGAAGACCCATTGGTGTACTGGGCCAAAAATGCAGGGGTCTCCCCTCACATATATAAACTTGTGGTGGTCCATTTATCCATTCCTGCAACCTCTGTGCCCTGTGAGATAATTTTTTCAAAGGCTGGCCAGGTTATAGAAAAAAAAGGAATCGCCTGAGCCCTGACAATGTGAAAAAAATAATATTTCTAAATAAAAAAACGTTATTGCACAAGCACTACTTCATAACTTCATAACACAAATCCATTAAATATGAATGTACATTTTGCCTGAAAAGTTTTATTCCCAGTCTTATCATAGAAGTTTACATAAGATAGATGTTTTGTAAACACTCCAAATCAAGATGATTGTATGACATTATTAGGACAGTGTTTATAGTCTCAAATAGTTATAATTCATTCAATAACTCACAGTGTTGACAAATTACATTTATCAACCCTTTGTTTAGAAACTATGCCGTTTGTGATGAAGGACGGGAATCGTTCAGTACGGCCACAGAAGCGTCTGTCCCCACATGGTGGAATTTAACTTGACTGTTAATAAGTGCCATAATTGAAATTGCCAACAGATGTCACTGTCGTTTCAAAAGCCTCTACACAAATGTTCAATTGTCTCTGTGTTTCGGAAAGCCTCGTTTTGCCCATCATCACTACTAAAAACTGTTCAGTTTTGTTGAGTTCCGTGTCAACATGAACTAGGAATTTATCATTTGTGGACGCCAGAACTATCTGCGTTGCTCATTTAATAGATACTCACCCTATGTGTATATTAGTTAATGATGTGTCCTTTGAAAATCACCCAGCGCTTTAAATACTATAGTATGTACCGTAGTAGTTATTATTGCCGCTGTGGGATGGTTAATTCAAACTAGTAGGGTTTTTGAACTGATTTCCCCAGCGTGCGGACAGAAAGGACGTCAATGTCCACACAAAACAGTATTTTTTTCACAACTTCAAAATAAGAGCCCACCTGCAAAAGTAAAACGTTAGGGAAATGTTAATTATACTGTAATTTTAATTAATATAATTAATTATGTGAATTATGTTTCATTAGCAGCACTTTCTACATTATTGGCCAAAATGCTCAAATGCAGTACATTGTAACATATATAATTTGTATTTACAGGTAAAATTCAGTCAGTTAATTATCTGTAATAGTAATCCCAAATCAGAGTACATCGTCTGATTGTGACGAAGCTACGTAGCTCTGCCTGCCCTGCATTTAAAAAAACAAAAAAAACAATTGAAACATCACGTGATCAAAAGAAGCCTCTGACGTCATTACCAGCTGGTACTGTCAGTGTAAATCGGCCCTCGGCCCTTCTGCCTCCATCACGCTGGGTTACATTCCTAAGGAAGCGTCGGGGTCGGTATTATTGTCAAAATTAATCAAGGTCAAGTTACACGGTAAGACAGTTTTATTATATTCTGTTTAGGAAATATAGAAAAAAAACAAAAATGTTGTACTCCGATTATTTGTCAACATGTGTAGACAACCTATCTGAGGCTAAAGGTAGCTTGCTAATTTTACACCATTTAAAACGCTTTTTTAGTTAATCTAGTTTAATGATGCTTTGACAAGTTATCTACCTATTATTCCTGATCAAAGAAATCGATATACATATCGTCAAGACGCTTTGTGTTTTGGAAAATAACTATATTTGTTACCAAGATCGTATTAGCAAATCACTTCCAGGTCACGGAATTTTTTTAATCTTCTAAAAAACCCACTGTATTGTTTAAAAAAGCATAAAATGGTCTGTATTAATGATTAATGAAGACATATTGGTGTAATGATTAACATTTGTTCACATACATGTGACGTTTTCATATGTGCATAAATTGTGGGTATTAAAGATGTTCCAATGTCAAATAAATGCAAATCTCTTTATATTAAATGCATCATTTTATACAGCAAAATGATTGTACATGGTACACAGGGCAGTAAATCCTAACAAATACTCAGGAGAAAGTATAAAAACAGAATATGGGGTCAAGTCATTTTCAGCACCATTAAATTCTTCTGGGTCACAACATTTCAGAATAAAAGGACCTCCTGTGTCCATTTCCTGTATTTATTCATGATATATAAAACAATATTTAAAAAAAAAAACATTAACAATGAGCCATATTTCATTAAAGTGAAATGTAAATTCATTTGGGTTTTTTAATATCCAAGGTAAAAAATGCCCTGAAAGCATTACAACAGGGTTGTACAAAAAAAATGATTTGATACAAAGAAACAAGTGACAATTTGTGACTTATAGCCACATTGGCTATATAAATAATGACAAAAACCTACATTAGCCAGGTAGCCAATCTTCAATTTCGAATGAACTGCCTTTCACATCACCACAGAATTGTTTTTCTAGGGTCCTATATGAATTTCATGTGTGACTTTTAGAAGAATAATCTTTGGGTAAATTGGACCCTAGGTTTTATGGACACACTATAACACCATAGTTATTTGTCTCGCTATAATTACAGAGATCGAGACAAATGAATTAAACGGTCATAGTGTTAGCCAAGGTCACAGTATTAGCTATGAACAATACACCTTCACCCAAAATAAAAAAACTGTTTTATTTCTAAAGCTGAGCAGGGTAAGGCTTGGTTAGTCCCTGGATGCTAGACTAATGCTGCAGGAAGTGGTGTTGGAGAGCCAGTAGGGGGCACTCTTCCATCTAGTCTTAAGATCATCGTCAATGCCCCAAGGCAGTGAAGGGGGTTTCTTCCCTGCGTAGGGTCCTGACTCTCTGTGGTCACTAAAGATCCCACTATTCGTGCATGCCAGTAATTCTTGAAATGTCGAAACCAGGTAGTATGTGGTAAAAAACATCTACATTTTTTCAATTTTATTCAGAAAAAAATTTAGTAATGTGTGTGATGGCACCAAGGCAATTGTCCCGGACACTAAGGTAATCTAGAAAGAATAGTCAATTCAGTTGCTCTAAAAAGCACTAATTCAATGTGAAGTTCCATCACATTTTCAACAGGGCCTCATAAACTAACATTTTGGTTACAGTTGGATAAAAACATCTACCAGTCACTCAGATTATTTAGCCAGTATTTTTTACATTATTTGAGAGTCTTTTATGTATTCCCAGTTAGAAATAACATAATATACTGCTGAATTTCTGTAAACTATTGTGATCGAGACATAAGAGGTGACACAAGTTTTAGATCCTGCCTTAAGGTAACCATGGTAACAGTTAATTTTTTCAACAGAATATCTGTCACTTGCTATCTTGAATCTGACTATTGTTTTCAAGCATTTGCATTTCAAACATTTAACAACATTAATGTATGTAAAGTCAGAAAACAAGTATCTCCCTCCAAAGAGTTTCTATTGGGTTCAGGTCTGGAGACTGGCTAGAACACTCCTGGACCTTGAGATGCTTCTTACGGAGCCACTCCTTAGTTGCCCTGACCGTGTGTTTTGGGTTGTTGTCATGCTGGAATACCTAGCCACAACCCATCTTTGATGCTCTTACTGAGGGAAGGAGGTTGTTGGCCAAGATCTCGTGAAACATGGCCCCATCCATCCTCCCCTCAATATGGTGCAGTTGTCCTGTCCCCTTTGCAGAAAAGCATCCCCAAAGAATGATGTTTCCACCTTTATGTTTCTCGGTTAGGATGGTGAACTTGGGGTTGTCATCATTTTTCTTTCTCCAAACACGGCGAGTGAAGTTGTGACCATAAAGCTCTAATTTTGTCTCATCAGACCACATGACCTTCTCCCATTCCTCCTCTTGATCATTCAGATGGTCATTGGCAAACTTCAGATGGGCCTGGCCATGCGCTGGCTTGAGCAGGGGGACCTTGCATGCACTGCAGGGTTTAAATCCATGACGGCGTAGTGTGTTACTAATGGTTTTAATTGAGACTGTTGTCCCAGCTCTCTTCAGGTCATTGACCAGGTCCTGCCATGTAGTTCTGGGCTGATCCCTCACCTTCCTCATGATCATTGATGCCCCACGAAGTGAGGTCTTGCATGGAGCCCCAGACCAAGGGAGACTGACCGTTACCTTAAACTTCTTCTATATTTTTAATAATTGCACCAACAGTTGTTGCCTTCTCACCAAGCTGCTTGCCTATTGTCCTGTAGCCCATCCCAGCCTTGTGCAGGTCTACAATTTATCCCTGATATCCTTACACAGCTATCTGGTCTTGGACATTGTGGAGAGGTTGGAGTCTGTTTCAGTGTGTGGACAGGTGTCTTTTCTACAGGTAATGAGTTCAAACAGGTGCAGTTAATACAGGTAATGAGTTCAAACAGGTGCAGTTAATACAGGTAATGAGTGGAGAACAGGAGAGCTCCTTAAAGAAAACAGGTCTGTGAGAGCTGGAATTCTTACTGGTTGGTAGGCCTTTATTGCATGACATGCAATAAAGACCTCCACATGCTTTGTAAGTAGGAAAACCTGCAAAATTGGCAGTGTATCAAATACTTTCTGTCTCTTCCCCACACTGCTATTTCGCAGGATAAATTTATCATGAGTAGAGCCAGGCCACCGTGCCACAACATTTGTCAAACACATTTGCACATCACAGATCACTTGCACATTATTAGAGTGGAAGTGTTTTCTGTTCACATAAGCGTGTTCATTATCAGATGGATTATCAGCCCTTATAGCAATGTGAGTGCTGTCGATGGCTCCAATTACATTTGGAAATCGGCTCATCACTGCGAATTGCAGTTTAATTTTGCCTGCTCACCAACAGTGAAGGGAAATTTTATGTACCTAGGATACATACGGATGCCTACCAACAGTTGATGCTGTTTTTACAATCATAAAAATAAAATTACTAACAGAAAAAGTTTCAAACATGTAGTTCAAACCGAATCCCAAGTGTGCGTTGTTGTGAATAAATGTGAATTTTGCTTAGTACATTACTTCCAACCATAAACAGATTGTCAACCAATCATTGTCAGTCATTGTTAACCTGAGTTTAAACTTATATCCTATACCTCCATAACACTTAAGTCAAATGTGTTCATCTGAATAATTTCTACTGTAACATTATAACCGCTCTGATTGTCAGTCAAATCTAATAATCACTTCTCTACTAATTACGTTGTGTAAAACAATCAAAACCCAATGCATGTTTGTATAAATTTAGGATGTAAATGTAAATGAAGCTAGCCCTTATTCCTTTCCTAGCACTTGGCAGGTTTTGTCCATCTGTCCTCCAACCAGTCCAATTTCAACACTGTCTGTCTGTCCTCATCTCGGTCCAAATTTTTAGCCCTCAAGTCAACACTTTATTTTGTTTTTGTTCTTGTAACTGTATTCTTCTGCGTATTATACTGTTATCTTCTGTCTTCTTGTTATACTGTTTTCCACTGATACAAGAGCAAAAGCTTCTCTGTTTCCTTGTGCAGAGGACAATCTCTAATGGATTCCAAACCTGATGTTCACCCAAGGTTTCGAATTGTGTTGTATCCCATCATGCCAACCATGACTTCAGGGAAGGGTCTCACGCCATCTGTGGTGTAAATTGGTTTCATGCATTAAGAGAAGATTGTCCAACAGGAGGCAACATCTTGAAAAAATAAGAACAGAGTAAAACGATTCTTAAGTACACAATCAAAATTTGCCAACATACTATATCATAAGACGGAACCCTACATAGGGCAGATGTCCCAATCACTGCCCTGGGGCATTGGGAATGATCTGTGGACCAGAGGGAAAAGTGCACCCTACTGGCCCTCTAACACCACTTCCAGCAGCACTGGTCTCCCATCCAGGGACTAACCAGGCCCGACCCTGCTTAGCTTTAAAAGCAAACAAGTAGTACATTACAGGGCCCTATGCTTTTGGCAATATTCTGGCTATCTTCTCATCCACTCGACCATCTTGAGGCTTCTTTCAGAAAATCTTAGCTTAAAACGGTCTCTTGTAGGTCTCTAGGTCCAACAGTATGTCGTAGTTCAGGACTGGCTTTTAATGGCTTTGGGACACTGACATGGATTTGCAGGATACTTGATGAAAAACAAAACGAAAGCTTGCACACGGTGGTTAGAAATGCTTTTCTCAGATGGTCCAGGAATGAAAACATAACCGAAAATGAACTACTAACAAAACAACTAACCTCAAGTCAAATCATGTTAAAAACTTTTAAAATAAAAATGTAAAAATCTCATCTCTAATCTCTTAGTCATGTTTTGAGTAAGAGGAATCAAAATTTAAAAAGAAATATGGCTTACATGGTTTATGTTTAATGTTTAATCATGAAAACTCATCAAGTATGTTGTGTAATACCATCTGGTGTTAACAGATGGTCAACACAAAAGGAAAAAACAATTAAATCAACTCTATTGTCTAACATAATTAAGTGTTTGTAAAATGCACTACTCAATGGAACTGAATTCGGTTCTATATGCCTTCTTTTCAGTCAATGCACTGTTCTAAACTAAAACATTAACTTCCCCTCTGCTAGAAACAGACTCATACTCGGGACAAAAATAAAGTGTACTGAAGTCTAAAGGCCCTCACATTTTTGACAGAACCATGAGGCCAAAACCTTGATACTGTAAACTAAAGACAAAACTAAAGAGATCACACAGTTCTGAAAATTGACCCCACGATTATCACTAATCAATCATCCACCCGGTGGCAAAGGCAAAAGGTGTCTGAACAGCCTACACAAACTAAAATGAACTAAACAACTTTGTTAACCCTAAACCACTTTAACACTAAAGTCACCAACCTATTCTCTCTCGTGTCTAATACATACAACCTGTCCTTACTTGTAAAGAGACTAAGCCCAAGCTTTAAGCCCCTGAGGTACAATACCACAAGTAGATTAATTGACACACTTAGTACCTTTTTGATCAATGAAAGTCCAAGTCGTATTTACAGTTAACACCATTTGTTCCATTTATTTCCATTGGATATTGATTGAGTTTCCAGAGAAGTTACTGCTTGTGTGTTTGTGCGCGTGTGTGGTCAAAAACCGTATGTGCTTCCAGGTTGCACCTCAGGAACCAAAGAGTGGTTCCTACTTATACCAAGGGCACTAATTGGCTCTTCCATTACTAACAAATAATCTGCTCTAATTTACTTTGAGAGAGAACTATTTAATGAAGCTTGTCTTACAGAAAATACATCATAACGTTTACACTAAACTTTGCTAGACCAACCAGTTATGAAACTCCATCTAATCCCATAGCTTCCCAATGTAATAAGTTTAGTAATTACAGAACTGAATTGCCAACCACCCCAACAAAATAATCTACAGGAGGTTAACATCTTCAACTCGTCTTATTTATAGCAGTGAGATGTGGCCTCTCCAGCCAAATATCTAGAGGTTCCTTTAACATGGTGGTTGTGTGCTGTGATCAATCCAGCCTCTCAGAGATGTGGACACTGAGGAACTTGAAGTCTGTGACCCTCTCAACGGCGTTTCCATTGATTAAGATCAGGATGTGTTCAGGCTTAATCACTCTGTAGTCCACAATCAGTTCTTGACGTTGAGTCAGAGGTTGTTAACCCAGCACCACGCCGCTAGTGTACTAACCTCCTCTCTGTAGGCCAACTCTGTGGGTACACTGTGGTAAAGCAGGACAGTCTCTTTTTATTAAATTTAGACCATGGCACAGTACCATCACAGCCACTACATTGGCTGTGAATGATATTTTCAAAGATGTTGAGAGTAAGTTAAAATGTTTTGCCTTATTTGTTGACCTGTCGAAGGGCTTTGATACAGACAATGTTCTCATTGGGGTTAGCCATAGACACTCGCTTATTTGTTGACCTGTCGAAGGGCTTTGATACAGAC
>JACXGM010033473.1:0-12266 GCA_016801145.1 Umbra pygmaea
TCACAGTGCCAAAACCACTGGTAAATGGTTTACTGACCATGGTATTACTGTGCTCAATTGGCCTGCCAACTCTCCTGACCTGAACCCCATAGATAATCTGTGGGATATTGTGAAGAGGAAGTTGAGAGACGCAAGACCCAACACTCTGGATGAGCTTAAGGCCGCTATCGAAGCATCCTGGGCCTCCATCACACCTCAGAAGTGCCACAGGCTGATTGCCTCCATGCCACGCCGCATTGAAGCAGTCATTTCTGCAAAAGGATTCCCAACCAAGTATTGAGTGCATAACTGAACATAATTATTTGAAGGTTGACGTTTTCTTTTTTTTTGAACACTTATTTTATTGGTCAGATGAAATATGCTAATTCTTTGAGATTTTTTTTCATGAGCTGTATGCCAAAATCATCAGTATTAAAACAATAAATGACCTGAAATATTTCAGTTGTTATGCAATTAATCTAAAATATATGAAAGTTTAATTTTTATCATTACATTATGGAAATTAATGAACTTTATCACAATATGCTAATTTCTTGAGAAGGACCTGTATATATACAGTGCCTTGCAAAAGTACTTGGCCCCCTTGAACTTTTCGACCTTTTGCCACATTTCAGGCTTCAAACATAAAGATGTGAAACTGTAATTTTTTGTGAAGAATCAACAACAAGTGGGACACAATCATGAAGTGGAACGAAATTTATTGGATATTTAAAACTTTTTTTACAAATAAAAAACTGAAAAATTATAGGTTAATACTTTGTAGCGCCAACCTTTTGCTGCAATTACAGCTGTAAGTCGCTTGGGGTATGTCTTTGTCAGTTTTGCACATCGAGAGACTAAAATGTTTGCCCATTCCTCCTTGCAAAACAGCTTGAGCTTAGTGAGGTTGAATGGAGAGCATTTCTGAACAGCAGTTTTCAGTTCTTTCCACAGATTCTCGATTGGATTCAGGTCTGGTCTTTGACTTGGCCATTCTAACACCTGGATATGTTTATTTGTGAACCATTCCATTGTAGATTTTGCTTTACGTTTTGGATCATTGTCCTGTTGGAAGACAAATCTCTGTCCCAGTCTCAGGTCTTTTGCAGACTCCATCAGGTTTTCTTCCAGAATGGTCTTGTATTTGGCTCCATCCATTTTCCCATCAATTTTAGCCAACTTCCCTGTCCCTGCTTAAGAAAAGCAGGCCCAAACCATGATGCTGCCACCACCATGTTTGACAGTGGGGATGGTGTGTTCAGGGTGATGAGCTGTGTTGCTTTAACGCCAAACATAATGTTTTGCATTGTTGCCAAAAAGTTTGATTTTTGTTTCATCTGACCAGAGCACCTTCTTCCACATGTTTGGTGTGTCTCCCAGGTGGCTTGTGGCAAACTTTAAACAACCCTTTTTAATGGATATATATCAGAAATGGCTTTCTTCTTGCCACTCTTCCATAAAGGCCAGATTTGTGCAGTATACGACTGATTGTTGTCCTATGGACAGAATCACCCACTTCAGCTGTAGATCTCTGCAGTTCATCCAGAGTGATCATGGGCCACTTGGCTGCATCTCTGATCAGTCTTCTCCTCGTATGAGCTGAAAGTTTAGAGGGACGGCCGGGTCTTGGTAGATATGCAGTGGTCTGATACTCCTTTCATTTCAATATTATCGCTTGCACAGTGCTCCTTGGGATGTTTAAAGCTTGGGAAATCTTTCTGTATCCAAATCCGGCTTTAAACTTCTCCACAACAGTATTTCGGACCTGCCTGGTGTGTTCCTTGTTCTTCATGATGCTCTCTGTGCTTTCAACAGACCTCTGAGACTCACAGAGCAGGTGCATTTATACGGAGACTTGTTTACACAGGTGGATTCTATTTATCATCATTAGTCATTTAGGTCAACATTGGATCATTCCAAAAATTTTGCTCGCCCAATTTGTCAGTTTATTATTTGTTCAAAAAGTTTGTAATATCCAATAAATTTCTTTCCACTTCATGATTGTGTCCCACTAGTTGTTGCTTCTTCACAAAAAAATACAGTTTTATATCTTTATGCTTAAAGCCTGAAATGTGGAAAAAGGTCGAAAAGTTCAAGGGGGCCAAATACTTTCGCAAGGCACCGTATTTACTATATACCTATATGTATAATTTCCTAATTAAAGAAAAGTCTGTTTGGTCTCCCTCCTTTTACACAAAACCACAATGTCACATTGGCATGGCAATAACAGTGGAATAGGTAACACTTGAGCGCAACTGTGTAAATGATAGTCTTCAAATAACATTAGTAACTGTACAAAAAAACTGTGGAGACTAATACAGTAGGTTCAAATTATGCCATGGGGCTTGACAAAGTCACTGGGGTGTAAATGGTAAATGACAAGGTGCGAATGAGGGAGGAGAATCAACATGTAAAGTGGTCGGATAGTTGTTGTGATGGTAGTTCTTGAAAGGCAGTGAGGAGGGGGGTGGTGGGCTGAAGTTTCAGAGATTTGCTTGAGTGCAGGCTTCGATTGGGTGATGCTATGGTGATCTTAGGTAGAGTGGGTTTTGCCGTGTAAGGACTTGTAGATTAGTTGATACCAGTGAGGTAGGCACAGACTGTGTAACAAGGATTAGCCAGCTTGTACATAGAGGTTACAACGGTGGGTATTAAATGGGGCATTGATGACAAAATGGATGGCGATATGGTAGACTACATCTAATTTAGAAGGGACCACCAAATGGACCACCAAAGTCTAGATGGTCTTTTCATCAGGGCTTGTTTGGCAGTGTGGGTGAAGGAATAGAAAGCAAATCCTACTTTTAATTTTGGATTGAAAATTGTGGATGTAGGTCTGAAATGAGAGTGAACAGTCTAATGAGAAACCTAGATATTAGTAGGTGTCCACATATTCTAGTTTAGACCCATCCAGTGTGGTGATGATACACAGAATGGTCGGTACGGTTAGTGTATGGTTTTGCTACAGTTTAAGAGCAGTTGTAGGCCACGGAAGGAGTGCTGTATGGCAAAGCTCTTTTGTAGGTTTGTTAGCACTGAGTCCAATGTAGGGCGATGTGTATAGAATGATGTTACCGCAGCTGTTGTCATTATCAAAAAACAGGGAATTGATGTTTTTGATAGAAACCAAGCATTAAATTGAGTAAAATATACACAGCTCAAGAAAATGAAGGGAACACTCAAATCACATGTTGGGTCTCGATGAATTAAACATTCTACAGATCAAAATATTGACTGTACATAATGTGATTTAGTAATGTATATAGACCCCACATGCTGGTATGCGCTTCCGACAATGTGTGGCCATGCTCCTGATGAGACGGCAGATTGTCATTTGTCATTGGGGATTTCCTCCCAGAACTCAATCAGGGCATCAGTGAGTTCCTGGATAGTCTGTGGTGCTATCTCACAGCAGTCAAGGTACTGTTGACTAGTAATTGGAGGTCTGTGCAACCCTCCAAGAATATGCCTTCCCGGAACATCACTGACCCACCACCAAACCGTTCATTCTGGATTATGTTCGGGGCAGCGTAGCATTTACCAATGGTGTCTCCAGACTCAGCTGCACAGTGCTGGGCTGTGAGCACAGGTCCCACTAGAGGATGTTGGGCCTTCATGCCACCCTCATGGAGTCAGTTTCTAACAGTTTGGTCAGAAACATGCACACCAGTAGGTCATTGTGCAGGTTCGGAAATTTTTAGGGGTCTGGCAGTGCTCCTCCTTTTCCTCCTCGCACAAAGGAGAAGATACCAGTCCTGCTGCTAGGTTGATGTCCTTCTATGGCCCATGTCCTAGTATCCTCTCCATGCTCTTAAGACTTCTTGCGATGACACATATGGACGTGGCATCCTGGCAGAGGCGTTTCTGGCTAATCTGGCGCCCTAGGCGAGATCTCAAAATGGCGCCCCCACCCTAAAAAGAAATAGCCAGTGAAATAACTCTTCATTTGTACTACTATAAACACAAAATAAATACAAGTGCGTTAGTGTTTCAGATGAATCCAATAAAGACAGACACATGCAAATTGTGTTTGATATTAGTCTGCATCGCCAGCTGTAAGTCTTGCTCATTGATCTGCATGAATGACCGAAAAACCTCTTGCCATGGGAGATTCCAAGTCACAGGTCAGCTCCCGTAGCACGGTGTTCTTGGTTCGACTGTTCAAGTCTGTTTTCTCAAGATGTCGCCTGCCTGTATACGCAAACAGTACTGTCTTTTATCTTTTTTTGTCTGTACACTTACAAAGTACTCAATGCTTCAGTTTGCATGTAGAGACCCTCATTATGCTACCGTGGAAGTGTGGTGCTATTTTGAGCCTTGTTAGTGGTATCCCATAGCGATTTCTTTTTACTTCATTCATGCCCTCACAACTAGCGTTATAAGGTAATTATCAGTTTGCACTAAAACTGAGCACATTCGATCAGCATGAAAACATATCCCAGAGAACAGTCGACTCGGTACCCATGTGTCATTAACCCCTAGGATCATTTTGTACCAAAATTGTCCTTTAAATCCATGCTCTGGAAGCTACAGCTTAGATTGATGGACCAAACAATGCCACACGCTATCTTTATTTTGAATGTTCAACTGTTTATATTTTTTGCAGATTGTAATGACTGACACACTGTACCTACCTTGTGGAGTGTTCCCGATCAGCTACGTATTTATTTAATTATAGTGAGCATTTTTATTGTTATTGTGAGATTTGCTCACATTCTGGAAGAAATAGATCATAGTTAAATTAGAAGTAACAGTAGATTTTTTATGAAGTGTTTTTCTTAGGCAGTTGATGAGCTTAACCATTGCAATTATAGACTTGATTAAAGTCAGTGGCAGACAAATGAAATCCTTTTTTAATTAACTGCTGCTTCGGGTTTTGCAGAAGTGCTGTAATGAGCTGGAAGTACATCTGTACAGTTCATACGGTTCTATACAGACTTGTTAATTTCCTGTGCAATGAAATTATTCTATCCATATTTTCTGTTATTTATATGATGCCTATGTCAGTTTTCCCAAGAGGATGTACTGTATGTATTTCTGTCAATACATTACAGTTCAACTCAGTGGTATAAGAAGTCCACAAAGGGGCCTACTGAAAGTATCATTCATAGCCCCACCTTCCACCCATCCCACATCAAACACACACATCCCACCAAAACTATTGTCTCAGTGGCAGCAGCACCAACACATTATCTATAACCTGATCAGGCTTCAAATTCCAATCGGAATAGTATTAAACACTGATCTGACAATGTTGGACAGGAGGTGGAACATATATAGGATGGTCACATCATGTGCAGGCTCATCAGTTTGATAACAATAATAAACCAATAGTATAAAAACTCATCCATTCATTACAATAATCATGACAAACACATTTTACAAGGCAGCAAAGTGGCCATTATAACATCCGGAATCCAAATCACACATTAGATGTCTCTCCAACCTACTATGCTCTCTGCAATAGCACAAGGAGCCAGGACAGAGAAGAGCTTTGACTGCATGGATCGGGAGCTAACTTCCCTAAGGCTTGGGACGACCAGGAGGACAGAGGTGGCAGAACGAAGACTGTGTGGTGATGTAGGTTTTGAACATTGCCTGAAGTTAGAGAGAAGGAGCTCCTCTGGTTGCTCCATAGGCACCTTGGCCTTGTAGTAGAGCTCTAACCGGGAGCCAGTGGAGTGTACGTGGAAGTGGGGTCACATGGAAGAAGTTGGGAAGGTTGAAAACTAGGTGGCCCACTGCATTATGAGTAGTAGCGGTATGGTGGCACACCCCGGGAGTCCTCACAAGACTGAGTTGCAGTAATCCAAACATGAGATGAGTGCCTGGATGACTACTACATGACTACTACAGAGATGATTGTTATCAATTGGGTGTCAAAAGGGGGGAAGTAGAGAAATATTTGAGTGTCCATATGAGGACAACACAGAATCAAGTGATTTGCTGTATAGAGAGAATAGGAGAGGTCCTAGAACAGAGCCTTGGTGGACATTGTTGGAGAATGTAGATAGCAATCCTCTCAATGTCACCTGGTAGGAGCGTGCAGAGCCAGACAGGCTGAGATCCAAGAGGGTGGAATATAGCATGTTATGGTTCACAGAGAACAGAGGATATTAAACTTGGGACTTAAGAAGAGCTTCTGTTACATGGAGTATAGCAGTCTCAGTCGAGTGGCCCATCTTGAAGCCTGACTGGTTGTGATTAAGATAATCATCCTAAGAGAGATAAATGCGGGGATAAATCAGTAAGTCCATGGCTAAATTTGGTGAGAAAGCAACCGTAGACACACAGGGTTGCTTGAAGGAGTTTCGGATGTAATCAACCTTCTCAAAATGGTTTAGAAATTCATCAGCAGAGAGGGAAGATGGTGAGGGAGTAGGTGGAGGGTTAAGGAGAAATATTTTCCTGGGGTTGGAGGATGAAACTTGGAATTTTGAGAGACAAAGTGTCTTCAGCAGCAGACAGCGTGGAGAGGACACAACAACATTTACAACTCATAATAAAGGGAAGCAATATCCTATAGCTTTTCTTTCATTTTTTAAATAGCAGTAAATAGAGCTGTACAGCTTTATATTCTGGTCTCTAAAAGAGAAAGTAGACTGTTGTTACCATCAATATGAAATATATACATTTGCATAGTGCTGGAATACAGCTACATTTCCATTGTAACATTTACGTGAATCAGATTTACCAGTCTGTTGGTATTGTTGTTCCAATTGTTACATGGTTGAGCAATACAACTGTTTCCTATCTGATGACGTTTCAAGTCAATATTGGATTAGAATTTTGCCAGTATCAGATTCTGACTATACTGTACGTAGTTATCAAAGTTGATCTGGCCACAAATCCTGTTGAAATAAAATTATAACAATCATTAATAGATGTAACCATTACTAGTTGTAGGCTAACAACAGCGATTTCTAATGAAAATGAAAGCAGTAATGTACAGTGTATGATTAATATAATGTAACACCCTAAAGAGAGTATGGTCACTTGCTGGAGACAAACCCTGCTCTCCCGTTTGAAAGTCGTTAGCTATCTACACTGTGCCATCAAAGTCATGGGAGTTCTTCATGTTTTCGGTGGAGTTGGGTGTAACTATTTAGACTGTGTGCAGGATTTCAGAACATAGTTGTTTTATTATTGATAGAGAAACACACACTTGTACTGTACACTGTGTCTAAAGGAAAATTCCTTTGGATGAATGTGCACCCTGAAGCCACCTAGCGGCCATTTTGTGTATTGTTGTTAAAAACTGCCACTGAAATTGAATTCACTCGGCTGAAGTGCACCTCGTTATAACACGATACAGCTCCACCCCTTTTGCACCACTTTATCGAGTGACATCTGTAGATAGAGGTCAGCATGCTACATGACTCAAGCCCATGTAACATGAGTAACATAAGTAACAGTTAATGTAACGTTAACGCTAACTTAGCCTACCTTGCATACGAGAAAGCTTTCGAAAGCGAAGTCAGCCTAGTTGTATGGCTGGACAGAAAAGTGCACTCAGTACTCTAAATATAAAGACAATACATACATTTAAATATGTTTTCTTTCAAAAACAAAGTAAAATCATTCCCTGGCTTACCTGGTGACTCGATGAGGTATGAGTACATTTCTGGGTAAGACACCTCTGGCCACTAGGTGGGATTGTTACACCAATTCAACACTGGGAGAATGGGGGGACATGTTTTTAAATTGACCAAATTAAGTTTGTGGATATATCTTTCACGCCCTATGGCAGGCAGGGTGGACATATAATTACTTGACATGTTTAATCTTAGTGATTTCTTAAGTTATTCACGCCTGTCGGCTGTGGACGTTGTTTTGTGCCACAATTTTGTATTGAAGTCTAGTTTATTTTCCCCTAAAAAGGGGCGGTGACGAAATTGACAGTCAAATTCCCGGATTTACCAGTTACTTTTGCCTCCCACATTAGTGGTCTAATTCACTGCATCAGCAGTACTAATGTCACAGTGACCAGGGTTCAATTGGTTCAGTGCTTCCCAGGGTAGATGTGTAAGTAGTTGAAAACAATTACTTTGCAACATGGTTCTCGTGTGACTCCTGTGCATACATTTCATCTTTTCTAAATTGAGATTTTGGACAACTGTATTTTAAAACAGGAAAAACTGAGCACCCATATAGCTACAACAAACTAGTTTGTAACCTGTTGATGAAAATGTAATGTGATGCCGCCAGTGCCGTTTTAAATGCACATTTGCACACATTCGCTGGTCAAAAACCCTGTAACTACATTTGAGTTTGACCTTTGTAAAATGTTAACAATCTATTGATAAGTAATACAACAACATATCATTTTTTTTACCATTGGGAAATCATAAGCGCAGGTGTGGCCCGCGCTGTTTCGTACTGGAACTTACACAAAGCGACGAGTGATACTCGTCATAGGTATACATTTCGAATAAATCTATTTTTTGATTTGTGATTGCTGATACACTTATTTTTTACATTTAATCATGTTATGGTAATAATATTAAATAATGGTTAATTCAAGGCTGTTAATATGCACATATTATCTATCTAGTCTAGCTAATTTTTCTATTTACAGTATAGTCTTCTAAACTCTTGGCTTGTCTTCACATGTATAAATGTAGTACAGTTATGTTGTATTATTAAAAAGACATTACAGAATCAGATCACTGTGAAATCTTTATATTTTATCATGTGAAATACATATAGCCTACACTGTCAGTCAAAAGTTTTTGGACGGTAAGATTTTAAGATTTATTTAAAATAAGTCTTCTCCTCTCCAAAGCTTAATTTGTTTGATCCAAAAAACAGCAATAACAGTTATAGAGTGAAATATTTTTACAATTTTAAATAACTATTTTCTATTTAAATATATTTCAAAATGTAATTTATTTATGTGATCAAAGGTGAATTTTCAGCATTATTGCTCCAGTTCAGTACTCTTCAGTGTGACGTGATCGTTCATAAATCATTCTAATATGCTTTTCACTGCAACTGTACTTTTCCCACTATTATATATATTGTATTTTCATTGCCGGCTTATTTTAGAGAAAGTGTAGTGAATAAGAGACCAGTGGATCACAGTCATAAACCTCTTCAAGCACATGGCTCACAGAAGGTTGCTGTTATAATTAGGTTGAAAGATGCCCTGAAACCCTGTATATCTATGTTGTCTATATTATTAGGGTTCAACCACAAAGTGGTAGAACCCTATTGTTTTTGTGTTGAATGGTTATTATTATTAGGGTTCAACCACGAAGTGGTAGAACCCTACTGTTTTTGTGTTTAATGGTTATTATTATTTGTTGTCTGCCACGCCGGCTGAAATTCCCGTGAGCTGGAATGAGCTAGAAACATGAAACTTGGGGGAATAACTGGAAATGGTGTGCATGTGCTTCCATAAAAATATGAACCTAATCGGCCACATGGTGGCACTGTAATTAAGGCTTCAAAATGTAAACTTTTTCCAGTCCGATTGACTTGAAATTTCTCACACAGGTGCAGCTCAGTGTGCTCTACAAAAAAGCCTCAAGGACCATTAAGGTCCGCTTACAAAAATGTTCCATCACTTTTAATTTTTTGAAAAACACATTTTTGACATCTCCTCATAAACCGTAGCTCCGATTGCCACCAACATTTCAGTGAATCATCATTGGACCAAGTTTATTAAAAATAAGAGAAACCATGTTGATATCTCAATTACTTTTTAAATTATTGACCAATGAACTTCGAAAGGGGTGTGGCTCTGGACATAGACTACTTAGGGAGCACTCTCCCGCCGCCGGGAGATTTGTGCCCCCCACCACCCCCAAAAACTGGTTCACAAGTCCAAACAATCACAGTTCACAAGTCCTTTTTCTAGGTTATATATACATGTTATATATCTACAGAAAGCTTAGACACTCAGGAATGTAGCAAATGTCACCATTCTACAGTAGTTATAACAAAAATAATAACTTCCCCTTATAATGTGAGCTACGTGCCTTGTACACATGTGCCTCAAATTACATTTTTTTCTGATTGCTAAAACACAAAAAGTGAATGCTCAGACCAAAGCGTCGAAACCGTAACGTTTGCATGAATTTGGTACACTCAGGCACCAAATGAATAAACACAATGTCGGCATGGCACCGTAAACAATTCTGTAACACACAGTGGAAAACATTACACACATCGTGCATGTGATACACACTTTGGCCAATGATGAAACACTCTGCAGTCAGCACGTCCATTCAATAGTTAAAACACACATGACATTAGCAACACTCCCGCACCCATCGTAAAACACCTAACCCGTAACTGAACACCAATCAGTCACTATATAATTCAGGTATGAGCACCTGTCGTGAGACAATTGTGAATATGGAGGCTGAAGGAGAGAGGAGAACGAAGAAGAGACGAGGAGGGAAGAGGGAGAGGAGATAGAGGAAGAGACTCTGGTAAAAACCAGACATCGGGACTGAAACATCATCGGCCAAAGGGCCGAGAATGTCACCGGGCAGTGCGGGGGCAACATCACCATGTGGGCAGCCCTTAGTGGTCAGGGGGTCCTCCATCACCATGCCACCCTGGGTCCCTACAACACTGCACACATACTGACATTTCTGCATGCACTACATGCCGCGGTCACTTAGGACCAACCAGGGCAGCCCATGTTCGTTGTCATCTGGGATAATGTCAGTTTCCACTGCCCCCTTATTTCCCGTTCCTTAACCGGATAGGGGTATTATTTTCGGCATGGCGGTGGAAGGTCTTTGACCGCTTACACATGCACGCGTGCCACTCCTGCGAGCGATGGAGGTGGCAAGCGGAGACATCAAGGTGGGCTCGATCCACGGGTGGATACGCCACACCCGTTGATATTTTCCCGTTGCCTGGCAAGGGAGAACATCGCCTGGGATGTGGAAGAGGTGACGTGGTCAGACCCCAATCGACGGAGTGATCCCTGACTTGTAATGGGAGTGGTTTTACTACCTGTACAATGTATCACTGAGGCTTGGTTACGGGAATAAAAACGGTTTAAAAACTACAAATGACAGAAGTGTCTTGAGTAAAGTTGACCAGTGTGTTGTGTCTGTTTGACTGTTTATTGTTCATGTGCATGTGTGTTAACTATCGATCTGAAGAGGGCTTTTTGAAGTACAAACATATGGTTGATATTTTTTTAAAGAAAATACTTTGAAATTTTTGGATATGTAAAATTCATTTCAGACAAATATACACAGTGAATATGGCACTGGATGAAATAAAGAAAATGCATAATTATTTTCAGTTTTTATTTTTTTACATCCTCTTTGAAAGAACCCTACAAACCCATATTTTAAGATAGGGTGCTGGAAGCAATTCAAATCACGTTGCTAATGGGCTGACCACATATATCTAACATTTTAGAGTGATTCAGTGAACAGCCAATGAGCTGTAGCTTTGTTTGTAAAACACTAGTTTTAGAAAAAATGTACCGTGATGACGTTTACATCCGGGTCCTGAGACGAACAACACATTTCTTTCCTAAATTATCTCACATTTTGGATGACGTTTATGCCGAAATTGCAAAGCTTTTGGACACTTTTCACATCTGTCTTTTGTTCAGAAATGCTGGGAAAATACACTAGGTTTTTCATTTATTTATGAGTAGATTTAAACGTCCGGGAAGAAAATGCAATTTTTACATTCAAGATGGATTTTACCTGGGAAAATTATGCTTTAAGTGCTTACTGGGACCCTTTGATGACCAAAAAGAAGGAATTTATGACCGTAAGTAGAATATTTTGTACTAAAAGTTAACATAAGTACAGTGTGCTAATCTGTATTTTCTAAGTAAAATGTAATTGTTTTCAAGACACGTACCTGACATTAAATAGTCTAACGTTGTGAATTTTAAAGCTACACTAAAACCGAGATATTTGCTAGAATCCCTAGATTCTAAGCTTTAAGAACATATAAGTATTTTATATATATATCCTAAGAAATGAGTGCAGTAGTTGTGTTTCTAGTTGGCATTTCAATTCTTTTTTTTAAGAAACAAAACACGTTACTGTTTGCCGTATGTGTAGTTTGAATTAGCCGCCATAACGTTGTGAATTTTTCACCTACACTGTTAAAAAATACCTGTAAATTTTACAGTAAAATACTGGCAGCAGGGTTGCCAGCCAGTTACTGTAATTTTTACAGTAGTGTTTCTGTAATTTAATTTACAGTATTTCCCTGTATTCTTTGATTACAGTATTTTTTTAATTGCTGTATTTTTTACAGTAAACTACTTTAATGTAGTATATTCAATATATTTT